>JAOPHQ010005789.1:0-71007 GCA_030340625.1 Merluccius polli | reverse complement strand
CATTTCTGTGGTGAATTTCAGTCGGCCGGATTGCAATGTGCATGTGTCAAATAGAGGTCTGAAGATGATGAGACACTGAGCGATACTTGTTCTGAGGCCATTTCTTTTCTTGATTCAATGTTTTACTCATGTGATTCCCTTTACTACCAAGTACAACCGTCATTTGCATGTTGTTGTCGTTTTTATACAAAGACAAACCAAATTGCTCCCTTACACATGTGTATCGTTCCTTGTGCCTCCCCAGCCAAATCAACCCTCCACCGCCCAGTGGCAGCTGGATAAGTGGCTCACGAAGGCCCACAAAAAATCATCCGCCAGCCAACCGGCTCACAGGGAGCCGTCCAGCCAGATCGTCCCGGCCGGCTTGCCCTCTCCGCAAGCTGACAGAGCCCCGTCCCCAGCTACGTCCTGGGACCACGCTCAGGATTACAGCCCCAGCCAAAGCCCCATCCCCAGCCCGCACTTCAACTACAGCCCCAGGAGCAGCCCTCTGCTGAGTCCCGGCTACAGCTTCTGCCCCAGCCCCTTTCCCAGTACCTGTCCCAGCCCCAGCCCCCGACACAGTCCCGATCACAGCCCGCTCCCCAGCGCCTGTCCCAGCCCGCACGGCAGCCCCAGAGCCAGCCGCAGCCCCAGCCCCACAGCCAGGCACCTTCCAAGGAGTCCAAGCCCTTGCCTTTCCCCTCCTCGCTACATTCATGTTCCCAGTCCTCGGCAGGAGACCCAGACACGACCCCGCCTGACAAGCAGCCCCCACCGGACAAAGGTTCGCCCATGGATCGCACCTGTGTGTGGTTCTGAAACCAAAGGCAAGCAAAGAAACAGCCCCTGTCCGAAGCCGCCGCTCCAACACCCAAGACCCAAGACTAAACCCATACATGACCAAACCCTAAGCAAAGCCAGAGTTGGGTCCATCGCAGCTTTGAACTCTGACCCGAGTCCTAACCGCAAAGCAAGGTCTCACCCTCTTCCTCAGCCAAGTTCCACCCATCACCCTTCTCCAGCTCCCAAAACCAAACACACATCAAGATCCGAGCACACTCCTGGAAGCAGACCCAGGCAAGGTTGGCATCCCATCCCCGGGCCTGGCCTCCAGCCCAGCTCACAACGAAGCCCCACGAGAACAAAGCACTTACCTGCCTTGGCCTCCGGCCGAGAGGCCAACAGCGGCGCTGATCGCAGCTCACAGTCTGTATCTACCTCCAAGTCTTCTGGCAATTCTAGCGCAGCGCCTGCCTCTAGAGTTAGCTCTCGGCCCTCGATACCCAAAGCCAAACCCAGGGAGAACCCTGCTACTGTCCCAGCCCACGTCTCCCACGCTTACCCCTCCCAGAAGAAGACCCAACCCGAGTACCCCAAAGAGGCTGTCCTGACCCGGTCAGAGGACAGGAGGAAAGACAGGAAAGAGGGACACAGACACAGGGAGAGACGGGAGCGAAAGGACAACAGAAGACTGGCGGAGGAGCAGCTACTGAGGCATTCCTGGATCCAGAGTTCCGAGGAGGAGGAGGAGGAGGAAGAGGAGGCAGAGGAGGCAGAGGGGGGCGCGAAAGAGAGGCAGCGGACAGAGGAGGGAGAGAGAGAGGAGAAGAGGAGGAGGAGAAGGTGGGAGGAGCGACAGCACAGGGGTGAATGGCAGTCACTTCACACCAAACAGAGAAGCCACGCCGGCCCCACAACCACCGCCGCTGCCACCACTGCCGCCACCGCCGCCGCCACCGCTGCCGCCACCACCCCTGAGAGACAGTGCCTTCCCGGAGAGCCACACCCATGCGGGAGGACCACCAAGAAGCACAGAAGGAGTGAGCAGGAGCGAGGGACGCCACCGGACTTACATTCCTCCACTCCTCTCATCTTGTCCTCCTCCTCCTCCTCTTCATTCTCCTCTTCCTCCCCCTCCTCCTCGGCCTCGGACTCTGAGTCGGAGTGTCGGGCCAACGTCACCCAGGTCCCGGCCGTCTCCACGTCCAACAAAAAGCCCGTGCCCAAAAGGCCGGAGCCGTGCCCGGGCAGACCCCAAGACAGCCGGCCCAGAAGCGGCGCTGTCCCCCGTGGCCCGGAGGCCGGTAGCGCGAGCCAGGGACAGCCCAGCGAGGGGAGAAAGAAACTCTACACCCTGGTCCCGTTCGGACGCAGCGAACAAGCCACAGCACCTTCCCACCGGGGGCTAAGGAATCTGATGGTGCAGATAGACCTTTGTCTCCTCAAAAGGGTCCCTGACACTACTACTACTGCTACTGCTACTGCTACTACTACTACTACTACTACTTCTACTACAACAGCCAATCACAAACAGCCACCCACTTCCTGTCCCTCTGCACCGGCCAAGGCCAAGACAAGCGGGGCCATGAGGCATCTACACGTCCCGGAGACGGAGAACAGAGACAGCAAGAGGAAACGCAAGGTAGCGCGTTAGCCCCACCTCTTGTTTTGGTGTTAAGCTGAGTGATTATGTGTACTGTTTTGAGGAGGATACTGCATATTCATTTAGGTTTGTTCTTAAAAATGTGCTTTTGTGTGTGTGTGTGCGCGTGTGTGTGGGTGCGTGCGTGTGTGTGACCGGGCAGTCTGAAAATGGGGTGTCACACAGAGAAAGCAAAAGGAGCACCCCATATGCAAAAGATCCCTCAGGTCAAACAGTGTCCGCAGCTCAGAAGCCTCTGCACCGACACTTGGCTACTGAGACCATGCACAACGGGTGAGGCCCTAGTGTACACGCTTTCTCTCTCTCTCTCTCTCTCTCTCTCTCTCTCTCTCTCTCTCTCTCTCTCTCTCTCTCTCTCTCTTACACACACTTGTACTTGTGACTGTACACTTAATTACAAACCATAGCCATGGAGTGTTCAGAAAGTGCCTATCTGCACTTTGCTGCCTACAGTTAAAAGGTTTAATATATGTTGGAACCTGTAATCATTTTTCATAATATGTATTATAATATATTAGAATGAATAATTCTGAATGGTGTGTGTGTGTACGTGTGTGTGTGTGTGTGTGTGTGTGTGTGTGTGTGTGTGTGTGTGCAGGTACTTGGAGGATTACTTGGACGCTAAGAGGCAGCTGTCACCTCTGTCACCGCTATCTGACAGCCCTGAGCCCACCAAGGCGTCACTCAAAGCTCCATACTTCCCTCACACGGACAAAGAGAGAGAGAAAGACAAAGATTTTGCTTTGAAGGTAAATGACTGTGTGAATAGGACGTTAAATTGGTTTCGAATGCCCTAATGCAGAGCAGGATGGTTTAGGTTAACTCCATGTTTCCCTTTTAAATACAGCCAAAGTTGGAGGTGCAATGCGTGGCCGTTTCAGGAAAGCCTTATTCGATGTCCGAGTCCTGGGTCCCCCCCACCGGACAGCCCGGGACCCACAAGGGCTCCATGCCTAACCACGAAACGTGAGCATTCCGCCGTCACGCGCCTACACATTGTATAACAACCCCAGCAGAAAATCCTCTAGCATATACACTTGTGTAACGCGCCGACGCCGCTGACTGACAACGTTGGTTTCACGACTCTGTGATCTTGCCCTGTCTTCCACTACCACACTGATCCCCCTCGCCTCGCACTGTCCTCTACAGTCCCCACCACGCCGAGTACTACATGCACGAAGCCAAGAGGATGAAGCATCGCGCGGACGCCATGGTACGTCCGCTCTCTCTCAAGTCGCCGCCGGTGTCGGCCGACAGCTCAATGTCGTGACGATACAATGTACGATACAATGTCAGCGACAGCTGGCCCTCCGATCTTTCTCTTTGGTTCTTTCACCTTGCCCTGTGGCTTTCTCTCTCTCTGTCTCTCTCTCTCTCTCTCTGTCTCTCTCTGTACTCCGTAATTTATGTGACCCCTGTGACCTCCAGGTAGACAAGCTGGGGAAGGCGGTAAACTATGTAGACGCCGCTCTGTCCTTCATGGAATGTGGGAAGGCCATGGAGGAAGGGCCCTTGGAGGCCAAGTCCCCTTACACCATGTACTCGGAGACGGTGGAGCTCATCAGGTGAGCCACCCGGGCCTGTCTGGTTATTCCGGTTATACGGTTAATTCAATAAATAAATAGCCTACATAAAATAACCACATTGGTAAAGCCTGTTTTTGTACAGCCCTGTGTGAATTAAATGCTTGACAAATGAAAAGTACTTGAGTATTTGCTAATATTTTTCATCACCTTACTGTAATGCAGCCTTTAAAACCAGGAAAACAACAACACTTATGCCACATCACAATTCTACGATATCCAAAATCTAAGAATATCTCGTCTCATATATTGGTACGGATATAATAATAATAACGAGAGTAATAATATCGACACAGTCACATGCTGCTCACAGTCACACGCTGTTCCCTGTGGTAGTAATTGCCATGCTGTGTCTGCCGCAGGTACACTATGAGGCTGAAGAGCCACTCTGGCCCCGGGGCCCGCCAGGAAGACAAGCAGCTGGCCGTTCTTTGGTGTGTACGCCAGGTCACCCACGTCTCCCCCATCATCCATCAGCTCAAGGACATTCATGTGCTGGAAGGTTTTGTGAGTCTTTTTTTTCGGTCAACATATTTGTATTTATTGTGGGTTAATGTGTCTGCAGCTTCCGGTGCCTGGCGCTGCTGTACTGGCAGATGTTTCGGCTGAAGAAGGACCACGCACTGAAGTACTCCAAAGCTCTGCTAGACTACTTTAAGGTAAGTCCAGAGGAAAAAAGATACACTTTATTGTTGTTGTTTCTGGGTTGCTTCGTTGTAAACTGTAATCTGGGATCCAGCAGAATTTTATTATAGCAGAACTTCTGGGGGGAGACGGCACAGAGCCTGGGCCGGAAGCCAGAAACTGAAAAGGGACGGTTACGCCTTGTTTCCTGTTTCGTTGCGGAGATAATCTACCGAAGAGAAACTAATTTGCGGATGATTTTTTTGGAAGGGGATTTTAAATGAGTGTGTGGTCAGTCTACACAGTGTTGATTTGATACCTTTACAGACATTTTTTTACAGTTTAGTGCTGGCTGAGTTTGTGTTTGCCAATTATGCGCTTACAGATCCCCGCCTCCAGCAACATAATTGGACAAAACAAATATGAAGCGAAATAAATTGAAACGCCCAGATTTGAGCTTGTATGCCATCGGACTTTAGATTAATAATCTAAAGTCTGATGAGGTTACTGCAAACTGTAACCTGGTCCAGTTAAAATAATGACACTTGTCGTTGGTGATGTCATCTCCAGAGCTCTCCTAAAGTGCCTGCCACAGCCCCCGTCTGGAGTGACTCTGGGAAGTAAGTAGCCGAAACTCTGAAGTGAATCTCTTGGATTGTCATCTGCGCGATTAAAACGGCAGTTATATCTGCCGTGCCTTTTTTTTTTTGTTCTCTGTAACACCTTAGGGCCACAAAGGGACCCGCTTCCTCGATGCCTCCCGGCCAGGCTGCACACAGTCTGGGGTCACCTGGGGCCAGCACTGCCCCGTCGCTCATCAGCATTCCCCAACGCATCCACCAGATGGCAGCAAACCACCTCAACATCACCAACAGTGTCCTCTATAGCTATGAATACTGGGAGGTGGCGGACAACCTCGCCAAGGAGAACATGGGTGAGCCGTGCGGATATCTGGCATCTATTAGCCACAGCTCAGTCTGTATTTACTTAGCATGATCTCACATGTGTTTTGCCTTTATTTTAATGTTTTTTTTTACTCAAAACATGCAGATTAGGCATGCCCATTTGGAAATTCCCTGTCAATGTGCCTTGAATGTGTGTGTGCAGTGTGTGTGTGTGTGTGTGTGTATGTGTGCGCGTGTAAAACCATGCAATAGTGATCCCACTCAAGTGTTATATTTCAGAAAACACAAATATAAAAACTCAGGGAGACATCAAATGTTGTGCGAGTTGTTGTCTGTGAGGGGTTTATCTTAACACCATGCCTGTTTATCGCCATCCAGAATTCTTCAACTACTTGAACACGCTGTCCGGGCCATTGACCCTCCACAGTAGTATTGGCCAAGCAGTCCAGTACACCAGACAGGCCCTCCAGTGGATACGAATAAGTGCCAAACTCAGCTAGAGAGAGAGTGAGAGAGAGAGAGAGAGAGAGAGAGAAAAGAGAGAAAGAAGAGAGAGAAAGCTGCTTCTACCCTCCCTGCTTAATGGTTTCCTGGAAGCCTCACACCAAAAAAGGCCTCAACCAACAGTGCTCAGCCATCTCTACCTACCTGCTAGAACAATCAAAACCAACAACCAAAAACATTGTTGTTCCAATGGATTGATTCGCTCTGCCGTTAATCGTACCTGCGAGAGACTCCGGCAGCGTGTCGGGAACCCCGCCAACCCCAGCCAGCCTTGTTGTGTGGAAAGACACAAAGCACTACTTGTTCTCCACCGCGCACCAGGCCACTGTCCCGGCCCCCCCACCCCCCACCCCCCCACCCGGCGATACCATCATACCATAAGCAGACCAACACAGTGGGATACCCCCAGCGCCTATATGACGACAGGAAAACAGGACCACCGCCACCTTGTTGTCGCTGTTGCTCATCCGTGGATTTAAGGTGGACCGTTGTGTGAACTGTAGACGACCTCTCTAAACCTTTTGCCAAATGTTTTAGACACAGAGCTGCTGCCAGATGTTGAAGCGATTCTGCGTGGAGTCCTCTATTTGCGGGAGAGTTCATTGGTAACCATTGGACAGCTTCTTTGGGGGCGACACTGTAGAAGCGGATGAACATAATTGACACAAGGATTTGGGCATTGTGGACTTTTGTGAAACGGTACGCCACTTTCAACAAAGTGACGATCAAAACTTTTGGGACTTTTGCGTGGTTGCGTTTTTTTGTACTATTTTTGGACTTTTATAACTGTGACAACTTTTTACTTGTATGTGTTTTATACTGTGCAATATTTGTTAGGAAGTTTTGTTTTTACTGGACTTTTTAAGTCCAGTAGCGAACCTCAAGGTTCACTTCTATGCAAAATGTATTTCTGTTCATGTTTGATTGTTGCATTACGCAATTGTTATATTTAATGGAGTTCACAAAGAAATAATTTCTCCACCGACAAATACTTTTGTCTTTTGTCTCATTGTTGGGTGTATTTTTTAAGATTGTGGGCTATATTTTGAACCACACCAAAAACATTGGTAGTGCTTTGCATCGACAGCATGACATGTGATAATTAGCTTTTGGATCCCAGTGTGATACTGTGATTGATTTCTATCTTTTTACATACACACGCACGCGCAAACACACACACACACACACACACACACACACACACACACAGGCAACGAGATGGGGAGTGTGGACAGCTTTTTCAGAAAGCCTTTCTTTATATTCTTTAGACCCAGTACACTATATCCTCCTGCACCAATAGAAATCCGCGCGTGAAACCTCAGCATCAGTTGTCTGGTACCATAGCAACAGTTAAACAGAACAGCCAATAAGGGCGCTCTGAGGGAAACGACAAGCCTGAGATCAATAATATCCCATTGTAACTGGCGGAGAGAGAGAGAGAAGTATGCACATTATATTATCACATCGTACGATTGGCAGGTGATTTGACATCATCACTTCAAGCTATATATATATATATATATATATATATATATATATATATATATATATATATATATATATATATATATATATATATCCTCCTATAAACGTGAACTCCCGCCGTGACACCTCGCCTCTGGTCCGGTGCGGCCGCCTCCACCGTAGCCGCCTGCTTCCCCATCGCTATGTGTCACGGCGCTGCTGCTGTGTCTGAGCAGCAGGCCGCCATGTTTGGATACGCTCGCCGCACGTGCCCGCGCGTCTGCGTCTGCGTCGCGGTCTGGGCTGCTGGCCGCCGTCGGCGGCGCACGTGCCGGCAGGTTTTCTGAGGACATCCGTGTCGCGAGGCGGAGAGATGATGATGACGCCCCCGCCCCCCAGAAGGCAATAAATAGCGCGCGCTGTCGCCTGATGACAATTGGCCTAGATGGACGGACGTCTCGTCATATAATGCTTTTTTTTTAAATATCTTTATTCAACACCCCTCCCACACACCACCACCCTCACCCCCCTCTCTATATAACAACAACAATGGCGGTATTTGAATATATATAAGGACATCACGTCAGGGCAGGGTATTATAAGAAATACGTCGCGAGCACGAGCACGTTATAAAATAAAATAAAATAAAATAAAATAAAATACAACAAAATAAAACAAAATAAAATAAAATAAAAACAATGGACAACTACCGCCAGTAGGTAGTCGCTACTAGGGACTAGGGATAATAAATCCAGCCGCTCATGCGATGCGTCAAACCGGCCTGCGGTTCCCCCGGCCCGCCGCCAGGTGGCGGCACGGCGGGTCCAGAGCCGACCGGGAGGCGGAGCCGGAGGAGCTCCGAGGGGAGGGAGGATCAGACCGCCAGCCAGCCAGCCAGAGAGGAGGGGGGGGGAGAGAGAGAGAGAGAGAGAGAGAGAGAGAGAAATGGAGAGCACGCACGGACTGGGAGGGTGAGCGACATTCTTGGGCAAAGAGAGAGAGACATGGTGGCAGCATGACCACATCGGGGGACCGTAGTTCTGGCGCGTGAACGCCTCCGTAGGTCCGGTTCGGAAGATGTCGCCCTGACCGCCTCGTGGAGGAGAAGACACTGTGTTGTTGTTTTTTTTACTGCCTGTGTCGTTTTTTTTGGCGGGGGGGGGTTTTCCTCCTGAGCCGTTTTATTATCCGGGCTCACGGACTGTGGGTCCCCCTGCAGGAGTCCGGGGGGGGAGGCTAGTCAGCCAGCCCGTCGGGAGGGGAGACAACAACAACACACACACACCACCGCAACAACAAAAAAGGGGGTGAGTAAGTGAGTTCCGTCGGCGAAACCCCCCATACTTTGAGCCGCTGTTTAACAACTTGGCGTTGAGGGAGACGCGCGCGCGGCTCCGTTTTAACGCATGCAGCAGCCGCCGCCGCCGCTGCACCGCCGCCTGCTCATTGTTTGGCAGCGGCAGCCCCTTTCACAACCGACCGACAGTCCGTACGTCCGTACGTCCGTAATGGCAACGTGTGATGCCACCGAGTCCGTGTCTTTAGCCGCCGCCAACCACAACCACTTGCATGAATTGTCGGTAAAGATATAATGTCGGGGGCGCCGCCGCTGCCGCCGCCGCTGCTGCGACAACCGCGGGCGGCTGACCTGCGTGCTGCCGCCAGATAACCTAACCTTACTGGTCGGTCCAGCCGCCCGTCACTCCTGGAGGTGATGCCCTTGGACCCAGTGTGTGAAGACCTGGCACCATGGGTCGACCCTACTTTGCAACTGACATTTACAAAAAATAAAAAATGTGTATATATATATATATATATATATATATATATATATATATATTGGGAGAAATGTTCACCACACCAACACTGTCTTGTTGGAGACTGGCTTCATGCCTTGGCCAGCTGCAGTGGTTACATGCCTGCTGTGTGTCAGGTGTGTGATGGGTTGCTGTGCATGTAGTAGGTGGAGCATGGGTTTAGGATTGACTGCAATACATTTGCACACTTTTCGATCTCGGTTGTATTGTTTATGGGTGTGTTGCTACGTTGATGTTGATGGTGCACGTATGTTTTTTGTCATATGTATGAGCTCTCGGTCTCTTTTGTTTCAGTTGACTCAGCATGAGTCGAGATGGTTGGTCAAAGAAGAGAGCCAATGCCGGAGATGACAATGGTTGGGCTCAGAGAGTAAGTGTCCGTTTATTGTTGCCATTATACTTGACATTCATTTTCGACTAACTCCTACTCAAGATCGTCCCTAATATGAACTCCTCTTCTTCTCATACAAATTGAGAGGTGAGTAGACGTGTGTGAACTGCAGTGGTAATGAATGTTTGTTTATTCATGTGAATATTCTCTAAGGCTCTAAGCTAAGCTGTAGTGTTATTTTTTCATTGTCATCAGTGACTTATTTCTATTCATGTTATACCCCAAGTTCTACATTTTAGGTCTATGTTTTACATTGTTCTGTCCCGTTTCTCATCTATAGGGTGGCTACATGGCTGCCAAGGTCTCCAAGCTTCAGGAGCAGTTCCTCCTTGATGCTCCCAGAGAGAAGCAGAAGGAAGCCGCTGGCTCGGAAATCTTCCACGGCGTGGCCATCTACGTCAACGGCTACACGGGTAAGACGGCGGTAGAAAGTTGTCCCGCCTTGGAGACACAAATGACATTTCCCCCCTCACATTTAAAACAAAAGTGAAAGTGTGTGTGTGTATGCATAACAGCATTATGAAACCCAGACACACACAAACACTGTGTGTGTCTGGGTTTTATAATGCTGTTGTGACATCTGTTCTCCACAATAAAATATGTAGGCTACTTGCTATTATTAAGTCACTTGTGTTGCCTTTTTCTCTTGATGCTGCCTACATTTAGTCTAAAGCCATTCATGAGCTAATGCCACCTGCGGTATCGTCATGTGTTTTTTTCTTCTATAGCAGAAGACTATTTTGCTGTCAGTAATGAAAATGTAACAATGGGGGAGGGGGGGGGGTGCTGTAGGGGAGCCCCAAGATATATGTTTTTAAATGAAACGATTAGCATTTGGGGTGCCCAACATAATTAGTTATTCTAAGGGGCCTTGGCCTTTTTTTAATTAATTTTTTTTGCATGGCTGATTGCAGTGGTGCTAGTAATCTAGCGGTGGCGCTGCACCACCGCTGGATGCATGTCAGGGAAACACTGCTGTGTGGTTCAGCTTTAGATAAGATCCAAACACAGTGAACAATAGTTTGTATAAGCTGCTCCGTCTTTTCATTGCGCTCGCCGCTCTCTTCCCAGTTATCCCGAGTTCTCATTCTACATTTCCAGCTTTCATTGCACTTCGTGGTCATTGTAAATCCTGTTTCCCCGCTTGTCCTCCGCTCAGCCAATATAAATGAGATATGTAAATGATCTTCAGAAGCATCCCAGAGGAACACACGATAAAGAGGCTTGCTGAATGCCAGAGTCGTATTGGCTGTCTTCATTTTCTAAGTCCCTCCTCATTTCCTGTTTTGTAAAGCTATGTCAATCATTCCGGACGTCAGACTATCATGCTTAAACATTTCTGTGTATGATATCGAAAATGACCGGAAGTAATATTTAATGCATGGCCGCAATTTCTACGAATGGTGTTCAACATTCACATTCTGACGGCCTTCCTAGACACAACTTCAAGTACACGTAGCACCGTTAGCCTCTTGGCCGTGATTGTCTCGGATAACACGCAGTATCAATGTATGCAATGGGAAATCTATCAATTTAGCGAAACAAATGAACACACAGCTGGCTTGCATGTATTTGTGCTGTGTCATTGTTGAGGCAGACGAGTGTCCTAGCAGCAGTGTTATCTTGGCCTTAGGATACTGCACCTGAGAAAGAAATGTACACTGTAGATCTGAACTGTTTACAGTGTACAGTGTACAGCAGTGGTTTAGGATGATATTAAGAATGCATTACTTTAACATGTTACCTATTATTAAACCTACAATACAATTTCAAAATTAGACAAAAATCAACACATTTCTAATCTATACATGAACAGTAGCCTATATATGCGGCTAAACCATGTTGTTTTCCTAGTTGTTGCTTTGCACACCAAAGCTATAAACGGCCAGTAAGCCTGAGACGTGTGTTCCCTTAACTTGAGTGGTTTGTTGTGTGGTTTCCCGGTTGTGCGCAGACCCCAGTGCAGACGAGCTGCGCAGGCTAATGATGCTGCATGGAGGCCAGTTCCACAGCTACTACTCCCGCTCCAAGACCACTCACATCATCACCAACAACCTGCCCAACAGCAAAATTAAGGAGCTCAAAGGGGAGAAGGTTGTTCGCCCAACATGGATCACTGACAGGTTGGTTGTATGTGGCAAAATGTAGAAATTGCAGAAGGTGCTGTAGGTAAGATTTAAGAGCTATTATCGAAGCTGGAATTTATTAAAAATGACAGCCATCCGTCCGCCATTAGTGAGTGAAATGTCCTGTGAGAATATCTTTTTCAAGTTGCCTCTCTCCGTATGAGCTGATTTTAGACCGCTCCCGGGTCGTTTCTGACCAATCAGATCTCTTCCCTGATTGGTTCAGGGAATTCATCTTGCCTGTCAATCACACGTGTGTGAAATGCAACATTTCGGAGAAACGTAGGGAGGGAGGGAGCTCTTTTGTGCCGTCTCTCTCTTTACAACTCTTTACCTACAGCACCTTTTAATTGAGAAACTATGCTGTGTAACAGTGCCGTCTAATGGAATCCGTTTGCTTTACACAGCGTCAAGGCTGGGCGTCTCCTGTCCTACCTGCAATACCAGCTCTATGCGAAACAGAAAGGCCTGAACTTCCCTGGCGTCGGCCTTCTGCAGAACCATGAGGCAGCCGGGCCTAGCCGCGGGCCGCCTAAGCAGAACCTTCTTCTAAACCGTCCAAGCCTCAAAGCGGCCCCGGGACGCACCAACGGGAGCCTCCACCACGAGAAGACCTCCTCCAACGGCCGTAATACCTCTATTCCCACCCCCGACTGCGCCCCGCCCGGCCCGGGACACCATCAGCCCCGTCAGAGTAGCACCGGTGCCACCACGGCTGACCGCCTCAGTAGCCATCAGGGTCCTCAGCACAATCAGCTTGGCGCGGCGCCTGCGTGCCACAGCAGCCCATCACATGCTCGCACTCTCTCCGACCAAAGCCCCAGCCAGCCCTCGCCTGGATGCATGCAGCCGCCGCCGCCGCCGCCGCCACCTCCTCCTCCTCCTCCTCCTCCTCCGCCCTACAGCCACTCTCATTCCAATCTGTTGCAGACCCAACCCCGGCCAGACAGTAACACTAAACCATGCCGCACTCAGGCGCAGAACAGCTCGTCCTTCAACACCCCCAAGCATTGCTACGGTGAACGGGACGTTGAAATGTGAGTTGGGATATATTTACACATTATGCGTGCAATGCACATGGTGTGTCTTTCATATGACGCACTCTATTTTTCTGTTGTCCTCCTTAGGAATGGGTCCAATGGAGTATCGGAGTTGGGCGGTGATGATCTCTGTCCGGTCAAATTCAAGCAAGGGGAGAGCAAGCCCCTGATGAATGGACACACTCACCCTGTTAATGGTGCCTTAAAGCCTGCAGACCCTCACCCCTTTCCGCATAGAGCCCCAGTGGACAACGTAGCTCAATGCAGACTTATAAGCCCGGACACTGGCACTTCGAGTGCCACGACACGCAAACCGCCCGACGTGTCGCCCGAGCTGACCCACACGGACCCCTACACCTTTCCTCACAGCCCTCCGAGGCAAGACGACCGGTTCCCTGTCTCACCCGGGAGACCCAGCACTTGCGACGCCAGCGAGAAGCGACCGAAACCCCCTCCACCCACGTACCAGGAGGCCATAGCGGCCACCCAGTCCCACCCTCCACCACCCTCACTAGCGCCACCTTTGCTTTCGCTACCCCCACCTCATCCCTGTCGGCCAGGCTCCCTTACCGACAAACCTCAGCTCCCCTCCACCTCGCGCTCTCCCATGCGACTAAATGGAAGTCACCACAATGCCTTTTCGTCCGACCTCACCACGCCCAACCCGAGCATCGCATCGCCTCACCCCCCTCCACCCGATCCCCCCGCCGGAGGGAGCTTATCGTCGAAGCCGTCCGCAAAGCTGATGGCGCAGACAGGGGGCATAATCTCCGAGTACTATTCACATTCACGCTATCACCAAATCTCCACGTGGCGAATTGGGTTTTCTGAGTACGTTAACGAACTGCATAGCAGGCGGCGAGCGGGGGGAGACGCCACCTTGCTGGGGAAGGAGAGACTAAGGAGATGTGCACCACAGTTCCCCAGCCAAGGTACACATAGAGCATTAGCTTTTATTAGTATTTTATAATAGATATACCTTTACTATTATCTCTGCTAATACTTTACTTACTACTGAATTTGAGTATTTTGTGTATTACAAACTTAATGTTTGAGGTATGGTAGTAGGGCTACATCGTTAGTCGCAGCTCTAAACGACACTTAACTGGCTTATTTGAATGTGTATGTGTGTACATTATGTTATATAATCCTCTTTTTAAATGTTGCATCATTGTAGACTCTTGTCTTGTGCTCTGATGTGTTCATGCGGCCAGCGTCAGACACAGAGGAGCCGTTGAGCGTTAAGTCATGTGTTCTCCACGTGGACATGGACTGCTTCTTCGTGTCCGTCGGCCTCCGAGGTCGACCAGACCTCAAAGGCAAGAGCATCCTCACATGTTTTTTTCAGGATACACCGATCAGGTTTATTTTTAGGCCGATACCGGTCACCGATTTTTACAGTGAAATATAGGCTACCATTTTTTTTCACAAATTCCTTTAAAACCTATTACTATATTATAGAAGTTGGTGGAAGAGTCATGTGATCGGCTCCGGCAATCGGCAAATTTCAAGTTGTATTTGTTAAGGGCGTATATCGGCCTAAAGTGGCCGATCTTCCGCGCATCACTAGTTTTTGTGAGTGCTATACTATTTATGGGATGCCTTCTGCCATGCCTGACCTGGTCAACGCCGTGTCCTTAACAGGGAAGCCTGTGGCTGTGACTAGTAATCGTGGGCCGGGTCGTGCGGCCCTGAGACCCGGAGCCAATCCTCAGATGGAGCAACAGTACTACCAGAGGAAATACTCTGCTACAGAGCCTGGTGAGCATCTCATACCTGATGCATTATCATTCCAACTTCTCATATCCTGTCCTGGCTGGCAACGTGTTTGTGCGTGTGCGTGGCAACATGGTCCATGCGTTATGAATAATATGTAAATATAATATGTAATACTTGCCTTTTGTACTTAGTATTTTGTCTGACTGAATGCTCCTGTGTTGCATGTCAGAATCGCTACAGGCTGACTTGAACAAAAGAGTGGAGAAGGACACCTCTGTCCTCTCCATGGCTGAGATTGCCTCGTGCAGCTACGAAGCCAGGTAACGGACACAACACCACACATTCTCTTTTTATAACTCCTAACTTCAGGGCTCCAGACTGCGACCAAATGGTCGCATTTTGCGACCAAAATTTGAGAGAATGCGACTGAATTTTACAACTGGTCGCGCATGTGCGACCAGTAAATTTGCCCTTTTAATTTTTTTATTTTTACACGTTAAACGTGGAAGGAGCGCGTCAATGAATCCGGAATCTGTAGCAGGCCAATGAGTGTGAGAAGGATAGGGAATGGCCACTGTAAGTGGCTAATGTGTGGAGGGGGAGGGTCATAGAGATTATCGAGCGCGGGAAACCGGCACGGGTCTGTGAGAAGGAGAAAGAGCTCAACCTGCCGTTCGAGCAACGACCAAGCGAACGATTGATTCATTCTTCCGACCTGCGGCACTTGCGGCTAGTGTGCCAGTGCCACAGTCTCGTGTCGGGGGATGATGATGCAGAGCATTGTGTGGCGAAAAAAGCCCGAACCCACCATTTTCGGGAAGACTGGCTGCGAGAATTCAGCTGGTTAAAGCAGTGGTTCTCAACTACCCGTATTTTCCGCACTATAGGGTGCACTGGATTATAAGGCGCACTGTCAATGAATGTCTATTTTCGAACTTTTTCATATATAAAGTGCACCGGACTATAAGGCGCATTAAGCGAAACAAAACAGTCAGATAAGTCAGTCAGTCAAACTTTATTAAACACGTTCACAATAACTCTCAACATTGTTCAAATGTTAATGAGCGTATTCACAATAACTCCCAACCTTGTTCAGCTGTAACACGTACAAAAGCAGTCTGATATCGCTAAATCCAACGTTAGCGTATTCACAATAACTCCCAACCTTGTTCAGTTGTAACACGTAAAAAACACAGTCTGATATCGCTAAATCAAACGTTGGCGTATTCACAATAACTCCTAACCTTGTTCAGTTGTAACACGTAAAAACAGTCTGATATCGCTAAATCAAACGTTGGCGTATTCAGTTTGAAGTCCGCGTCGTAAGCGTGTCTCTTGACAGGTGCCATTTTGGGATCTTTATACACACACACTGTAATATTATGGTGAAGAACGTGTATTACTCCGCGACGCTCCTGACTACGGTAGCCGTAACAACCAGAATTAATCCATATATAAGGCGCTCCGGATTATAATGCTCACTGTCGTTTTTTTGAGAAAATTAAAGGCTTTTAAGTGAGCCTTTATAGTGCGGAAAATACGGTAAAACATCTCCCTGTCTGAAATTATGTAATTTAATATTCATTTTGTGCATTTATATTTTTTCCAAAATGATTTGGCGACCCCCAGAAATCATCTCGCGACCCCAATTGGGGTCGGGACCCCAAGGTTGAGAATGGCTGCTGTATATCACTATGTTGCATCTTCAAAATAAAATGTGACACTGAATTTGAAACAGCACAGTGTAATTTCTGCATCTATTATCAAAATATTTATTAGTAATACAGTGAAAATTAGTAGAAATGTGAATATTTGGTTAGCATGTTGATTTACGGTGTGTGCCCCTAAAATTTCTGGTTGCGCCCCTAAAATTTTCAGTTAGGGGCTACAGTGCTCCTAGTGAAAAAAGTTAGTCTGGAGCCCTGACTTGGCAAATATCAGCTTCTGGCTTATTGTTGATTGGGTTGGCTGTTTTTTGTCAGGGCGGCTGGGGTGAGGAATGGCATGTTCTTTGGCAAGGCAAAGCAGATGTGTCCCGCACTGCAATCTGTCCCATACGATTTTGAGGCTTACAAGGAGGTGGCTCTCACCATGTACGAGACCCTGGCGAGGTAATGGCATTCTTTAGCTCGTACTTTGAATTAAATCATCTCCCTTCCACTTCCCCCTCTTTTTCTCAGGCCGTAAAATGATCTTGTATGGTCTGGTTCTTTGCAGTTACACTCATGACATTGAGGCTCTGAGCTGTGATGAAGTGCTGATCGATGCCACTGCCTTGCTATCCGAGTTGGGTATCAGCCCTGAGGATCTGGCCCGAGCCATCAGGGACGAAATCAAGCAGAAAACTGGATGCTCTGCCTCAGTGGGCATGGGTGAGGCGTGCATCTCCGCTTTAGCTTTCCTTGCCAAGCATTTGTCCTTAACGAGTTATCACCTTTTCTTCACCTCTGTCATTATTTTTATCAAAATATTCAGGGTCCAATATCCTTTTGGCTCGCCTGGCAACGAGAAAAGCCAAGCCAGACGGCCAGTACATGTTGCGATCAGAGGAAGTGGATGATTTTATTCGGGAGTTATCGGTTACTAGTTTACCAGGTACTTGCAGCACTTCCCCTTTGTTCTATGGTAACCTGTAAGGTATGTAAGACCTCTTCATTTAAGGTCCTGCATCACCCTGTCGGGGTTTAATTTCGCAAAATGACGGGCTCGCTGTACAGTATCCAGCTTATTACTCGGCTACTTACTAAAGAAGTCCATAATTTGACACAAAAGGTAACGACAAAAAATGATTTTATTGATCTAAAAAAATGATTTTACGGTTGGAGAACTGCTTCCATAGCAACGGTCTGTTATTCATTGCAGTCGTCTGCTATTCAGAAATAACAGACCATAGAATGCTGTCATTGACCGACCAATCAGAATCGAGGAATTCAACAAAGCCATGTAGTAAAGTAATTTATCGGTTCATCTTTTCGGCGTAAAAACTGTGATGAATGTGTTCCAGGTGTGGGGCCCGTAATGGGCCGGAAGCTGTTGGGCATGGGTGTGAAGACGTGTGGGGACCTACAGCATGCATCACAGTCCCAGCTGGAGAAGGCGTTTGGACCTCGCACAGGGCAGACCCTCTTCCGGTTCTGCCGGGGTCTGGACGACCGGCCTGTGCGTTATGAGAAGGAGAGGAAGTCCGTCTCGGCTGAGATGAACTACAACATCCGCTTCACAGGGGTTCGTCTTGTCTCTTTTAAGAGCTACTTTTTAAAACCATTACTTTAAGTTCGATTTTTTCAAAATGTTTCATGTATCAATAGTTAAAGGGCCCCTATTCTACCACCGTGTGGGGGAGTGATTAGCCATTACAAGCCGTTTCAAGATGGTCGTGTGACTACATTCTAGAAACGTCACAAGTGGGAGTGTCCACCCAGATGTATGGATAGATAAGCCTAGCAGTTGGTACAGTCCACTGGGTAGGCTGGTAGACTGATCTAGTCATCATACATCTGGGTGGACACCTGGTGGTAAAATATGGCCCCTTTAAGAATCACTCCCCTCCCTGGCTAGGTGGAAGAGGCTGAGGCTTTCCTCGCCAATCTCTCCTCGGAGGTCCAGAGGCGTCTGCAGGAGGCGGGTCAGAGGGGTCGCCGCGTGACCCTCAAGGTCATGGTCCGCAAGGCGGGAGCGCCGGTCGAGTCTGCTAAATACGGCGGCCACGGAGTATGTGACCATCTGGCCAGGTGAGGGGGGGGGGGGGGGGTAATAACCGCATCACCCCAAAACTGCCCTCTGTTCACCCAATTTAAGAATCCTGTTCCTCTCTTTGCGAGTCGAGTTGTTGTTATGAGTTGACGAATTAGGAGTGGGTGTTGCATCGTGCTCCCGCAGAACGGTGACACTGGCCCAGGCCACAGACAGCGGTCAGCTGATTGCCTCTGCGGTCATCAAGCTGTTCCACGCCATGAAGCTGCCGGCTCAGGACATACGGGGCGTCGGCATTCAGGTCCAACAGCTGGCGGGCGCTCACTCTGCCCCAGAGAACCACGCACGCTCCATAAAGGACATGCTGCTGGTCCAGCGACTCGCCACCAGATCCAGCAGCACAGGTCAGTAGCGCTGGGACCATTGCGATACTTGGGTGCCAATTCAAGTATTGCGATATAATTATTTATTGTGACTTTTGTTTCCTTTTTTGAACACTAGAGCATGGGGGAAAAGTTGAATCATACCCTTCCAGAGACTTTCTATCATGAGGCATATTTCCAAAAACAATGCACATCACATGTCAGTATTATTGCAGCATTATTGCCATACTGGGAGTGTTTAAGGGAAGGTTACATGCTACTGTTGATGTAGTACATGTATGCATTTAATGTGAAAACAAGCATACCGTTTAAAAAATAAATAATTCAGGAATTAAAAAATCAATTAATAAATCGTACTACAGGTCAGTAGCGTGTTAAGGGATGAACTCACTACTGTGTCATTGCTGAACACATGTACTTGTTTCACCGTTGTAACACATTCTTGATTAGTTTGTGGCTCAACCTATTTTTTTAAATACATTTCAGCTGCCGACACCAGCTCAGAGCAGGGCAGGTGTTCTCCCGCAGGCCGCCCCTCATGCTCTCCTCCCCTTCCGATGTCCCCTGCTGAGCCTGTCCCAGGAACCAGCCGAGACCCTCCGCCAGCGTCCCCACACAACCCCACATCACTCCAGAACAACGCGGCTCAACCTAACCATTGAAGTCCCTTCGCCTTCACAGGTCAATGATCATCATGAATACACTGCAAAAGGGGTTTCTGTTTGCTGTTGTTTGCTTGTTATGCTACCATAACGAGCGTTATGGCATACCATGACATACGGCTGCACGATATAACAAATTAATATCAAATTTGTGATATTGAAAGGTGCGATATATCGGAAAAAGAGTGGTTCTAATCATCCCTAGAAGCAGGGATCCCTCTTTCCGTGTTCCTCAAACCTCCTCAAGGTTTCTTCCTTGATAAGTAAGGGATTTTTTTCCTCTTAGGGTTAGGCTTAGGATGGTGTAAAATGTGGCCCGTGAAGCCCTTTGAAAATAAAATGGACTCGACTTGATCTGCGTCTCCTGTGCCCAACTGATCCTATGATTGGTCACTATTGTCAGGTCGACCACTCGGTGTTGGAAGCCCTGCCCGCCGAACTCCGGGAGCAAGTGGAGCTGTCGTGGACTCGTCGAGAACGGAGAGCCAGCAATACCTTGCATCATGCAGCGGGTCCCTCCTCCCCACCTCTCCATGGTCCCGGTTCTCCCACCGGTCTCATCTCTCTCTCGGCTCGGCCCGCAGGCACGCTGCTTCTAGAGATCCCCAACCAGCCAGGCCAGTCAGGCTCAACTGGCATTGTGTTGGAACTGCCTGATTTTTCACAGGTGATCCTTTTGCGCTTCTTTTGCAAATCTAGACTTTTGCGTTCTGGATTTGAATATTCATGCACAGCAGGACAGCCGATTTACGGACCCAACCCTTTTTTTGTTTGTAACTATTAAAACATTTTTAATTGGGGCGAAGGGATTTAAATTTTTTCACATGAATAGTGTGTGGCGTTATGTTTAATGGTAGCTTATCAAAGAAAGGTGGCTTTTGACTTGTAATGCCTTGTATGTTTCTGGTTGTAGGTCGACCCGGACGTGTTTGCCGCTCTGCCCAGAGAGCTGCAGGAAGAGCTGCGCTCCGCCTACCACCGCAAACAGAATGCTCAGCCCCCAGGAAAACCCTGTAATTTCAAAGACCAGTCTATTCAAAAACATGTTGCAATGGTCGGCTGAAGAAGTTCAGTTGTCGCCATTTGTCAAGTGCTATTGGAGCAAAATATCTCCTCTCAATCTCTTTCTGCAGCGGAACAAAGGAATCCACTTCTGCAGCTGAAACAGCCAGGAGCCGGAGTCAGCATGGCGCGGGTAAAGCGCCGCTACAAGAGAAAGAACGCAGTGAGCCCTGCTAAAAAAGCACCTTCCCCGCTGAAGAGGCATGTGACCGGGAACAGCCCGGCCAAAGCCCTGCCGCCATCGATAAGATCCAGGGAGGCGGCAGGTGGACTCAAGGTACAGAGCTCATCAAATGTGCTTCAACACTCGGAGACAATTGTTTTTTTTTTCAAGACTTTTCTATTTTGTGACACAAAGTCGTTTCTTTTCTGAGGATGACCATTTCTTCCACCATCCAGGTGGATAATGGTCCTTCCACGTCCTCCCTCTGTCAGGACGACCAGGAGGTCCTGCCTACATTCCCCCCCCGCGCCGGTCCCACCCTGGCTGGCGCCTGTGAGATGCCCGACATCAGAACACTGCTCCGAGAATGGGTCACAAGCATATCAGGTATTTTATTTTGGATCGCCTCCACTGGCGCACCAACTAAATGATATGAGAAATGTTTTATTGGTTCCCGATTGATAGCGTCAGACTTGTTCTCAGAACCCATGGAGGAGGACGTACTGCAGGTGGTGAAATATTGCACTGACCTCATAGAGGACAAAGACCTGGAGAAGCTCGATCTGGTCATCAAGTACATGAAACGGTAGACGCAGCATTTATTCTCCTTGCGCATTTATGCATTTAAACAAAGACTACAGTTGTATTGTATATTGCAGTCAAATGGGTAAATGGGTCATGAGGGCATTTTGAGTGGGTCGCAGAGCATATGTCAAACCCTAATCTTTAGAGTAAAGCCCATGAATTAACTAATGTTTCAATGTCAATGGCTTACTTTTTCATTGGGTTAAGCCCCAATTGTTGCAGCTTTTTGTTCACTCCATGTTTTTAACCGTACATGAAGGCATTAGGGGTGTCATGATTTTCCAAATCCACAATTCGATTTGACTTTTGATTTTAAGGTCACGATTCGATTCGATTTTTGATTTAAACAAACGATTAAAAAAACTAAAAAAAACTAAATCAGCACTGACAGCTATGCCATTGTTAGACTATCAAGTCGTTGATTGGTAAAGATCAACAGATCAGCCACTAGATGACACGGCTTAAAAAAGCTGTTTTTCGATCCTGCTTTTAAATTCGATGACCGAAATGGAAAGCTCATTTCAATCGATTTCGATTTAGAAAATCGTAATCGTAACACCCCTAGAAGGCATTGTTGATTACTGCAATAGCGGTAAATACATTTTGTATTTTTGGGTCATGGTGGACTTAATGACCAGTTGAGAACCACTGGTATAGAGTGCAGTTGTATTGTAATTGTTGCCGATGTGTTGCCTTATCACCGTGTGTTGGCTGTATTTGACTCCCTGCAGACTCATGCAGCAGTCGGAGGAGTCTGTGTGGAGCATGGCCTTTGACTTCATCCTTGATAACGTGCAGATGGTTGTGCAGCAAGTGTACGGCAGCACCCTAAAGTTGGCGTGAAAGAAGAGGAATTTCTTGCATCATATTTTCCGTTCCTCTTTTCCATCACTGCTTTTCTTTTTTCTCTTCAGCTTCTGTTGCTAATTTAACCGTCGGCAGTGTTGGGTGGCGTTTTGGGAACTCAAGACTTTGTTGCTTTTTTGGAGGATGGATTTTTGCGGGATGGAGTACATAGCTGAATTTCCTCAACGGAGCACTTGCCAGGAGGGCTCAAGACTTTTCATTTTGTTTTTCACTAACTGCGAGAAGGGGCAGCTGATCCATTAATTGACAGCCGCATAGTAATGTCAACGTATGATGGAGGAAGGACAATCATCGTCCTTTCTTCATCATCCTTTAATCACCAGGTAAGGACCGTGAACGAGAAGGGGCTGGAACCCTCCTGCTCTATATGACCCACTTTTCCTTCACTTGCACTGACTTCACCGTGTGTGCGTGTGTGTGTGTGTGTGTGTGCGCTCTGAAGTGCAAAGCCAATCTGGATTTACATTTTTACATTTAGCATTCATTTCAATACCATTTAGTTGTTGTCTCTTGTGATGTTTTAATCAGAATGATGAAGTAAAAAAATGTAATGTTTTGGTTTTCGTCCCGACATCTTTGTGACATGTTAAGAATCTGCCTCCGTCATATCAACACAAAGCAGGTAAAACAAGACTTGCTGCGTAGTATATCACACCTTTTGTATCTTTTTGGAAGAAAAAAAGAAAAGTGCCAAACGTTGTTCAAACATGTAAATAATGTTTTTGGGGTTAACACATGTTAGCAATTTCAAAAGAAAAGACAAGTGTGTGTAGAGGATGTTCCTCTTGTATTGTTTACAAATGGTGTATTCTTAGTAGGGATGTAACGATACGCATCGGTCCCCGATTTGAATGTTTACGATGTGAGTGCATCGGCTGGCGGGACCCCAACCGATCCATATGTAACGTGTATCGTTCAAGAAATCGATTCAAACGTTACGAATCGCTGATTCACTAACATTTTCTAGAAATTAATTAGTGTATTTTTCTAGTTTCTACCTTCCGAAATCTCATCTACCTTCCAAAAATCATCTCATGACTGCTCTGTAACTAGCTGGTCAACTGCGACGCATCAACTGATCTAGAAATCATCTGCGCTTCCAAGCAACGAGCCCAGAAAGACATTTTTAAAACACTATTAAAAAAGGTACCTTATCCGAAACAGAACCGTTTTCAATAATATATCATGCAGTTGAGCCGGTGACGCATAGTTCACATCTTGACATGTCTTTTAGCGTATCGGAACAGTGCCTATCTTCACGCGTACCCACGCGCTGCGTCTGGACAGCACAAGGTACCATGTTTCGGTTCTGTACGGCCGGCGTCGCTGTCAAGTTTAACAATGCCAGCAAACATATCCGTGTTCATGGGTGGTCGTTTTCTGGACATTTATCATGCTGTGCCATTACTGTAACACTGTCACGCTGCTGTTTTACATGTCGACAAACACCGGTACTTTTCTCTATGCTCATTTTTCAATCATCGTATAATAACACATGGAAGTTATTAATTTACCTTCATTTGTATTTCTTTGTTGGGACATTCATCAGCTCATTAAATGATACGTGTACAAATTAAATACAAACTCTGTTCGCGATAGCAAGTTACCGGTACTTGCTTATTATTCCTCATTGCCAGTGAGGGCTGGCGCTACCATTGCTTGTTGAATACTTTAAATATGCGGAATTACAGTGTGAGCTCTGAAATTGTTTATTATGTAAATATAATTTCTGTACGTTTAAGTATAATGTTCTTTAGTTAAGTAGCCTACTTCATGTTTTCTGTCATTCTATTTTGTGGCAAATGTACCAGCAAATGTTGAGTGCTATTTTTTGATTGCTGGATTTAATTTATTTAGTATACTTCTATTTTTTTTCAAACATCTAACGTGTTATTCAAAATCAGCACTCTTAATATTGTAAAAATTGCATTTATTGTTCAAAGTACTCCTATTAGTATCGGTGAGTACTTGGTACTCTGTCTAAAAACAAAAAGAAGGTATTCTGCATCCCTAAATCCAACAACTATAAGTGCATCGAATCGATATATCGAATCGAACCAAAGTATCGTTGCTGTATCGTATCGACGCCCATGTATCGAGATGCATATCGAATCATGCTTGAAAGGAGAGATGCACATCCCTAATTCTGAGTAACTGTCTTTTAATGCTAAATCTTTTCAATCCGTTTCTGCGTGTGTTTGACATGGGATTTAGAAGCTGATCAAAGCTCGACATGTAACAGCTATTTTGCTGATTTGTACTCTTGAATGAAATGCGTTATGAGGGTTATGGCAATCAATTAGCCTATGCATTTCATGATTTCTAAGACGTCATGTGCCCTCCAATATGGCATTTCAGTTTCATTAAGTTTGTGTGGCTTGGATTGCGACGGATCAGTCCAGTGTTTTACTGCCACATAATGTTTTATACATTTCCAATATTGAAAAGAGACAGGGTTTACATATCTACTCAAAGTCGCATTGAACTAGCTTTTGGTTTCCTAATAAAACTAGCCATTTGTAGTCTCTGCTACATGACAACAGCAATTAACTATGAGAGGAAGCCGAGTAGTGAGTAGTTCACAAATTTCCTTATAGGCAGGTTATTACAGAGAAAAGTATACGAGGAAATATGTGCTTGAGGTTACCTTTTGTATGACTATAGAAACAAGGTCAAGCTTTTTCTTAAAATACTGGTGGAAAAAAAATGATTGTAATTGTGTAAAAAGGACTCCTATTGACTTTCAACAGCACCTGCTTCTCCCCATGCCATATCTTCTCAGAAGGGAATGGCCAGCTGTTCTAATTGGTCAGTCCATTACCAGAAAACTGGCCTGTGCCTGACGACCTGAAGCTGTGACACGTTTGTATGTTTTTTAAAACTCTATAATAAACTTACATTTTTTTCCCTTTCACTTAAACTATTGCTTTTTTGGGACGTTAATGAAACTGTACATCATCTGTATAATGTACAAAGACATGTTGGTGATGGGAGGATGGTGGGCTGGAAACGAAGGGAAGAAAATATCATGACCCGTCTGAGGGTAGGTCATACAGGTCTTAACCATACACATATAAAATAGACAAGCACCCAACAGGAAAATGCACACACTGTAGCCAAACAGTCGACTGTACTGTCGAATGTACCACTTAATTGCAGAAAATACAATATTAAGAGAAATCCCCTTCAGTCACCAAGAAAGGCAAAACATCATGACTTGGAAAAGAGCAGGCACGATATACTGTCACAGTATTACGTTTTTAAAAACTGATTTAGGTCAAATAATCTAGAGGTTTCTACTGTATTTGTATTAGCCTGTTCCACACCCGTCCAGTGGGTGGCGGTAAAGCGCCTGAACGCTGGTTATGCAACCACCAATAAACGAAGAGGAAAGAGAGGCCAAAGACATTTCAGAAGAGAGATTATCCGCGTCTTTCTCACGTCCGGTAGTATGTCACGTGAGCTAAACAAAGGCGTGGCATTGGCTAGACTCCCACTGCGGAGACCGAAACTGTTCCGCTTTCCGCTGCTTCTGAATGCGGCGTCTCTGCTCTCTAGCATCTTGGAGACGCGGCGCCCCTCCCTCAAGCACCGACGGCGCTGCAACTTAACTACTGACAACAGCGTCCGTGAGCAACAACGAGGATCTTCTACTGGTGAGATTACAGACGTGTTAATGGCATACATCGAAGTCCTTTATGTCCTTTCTTTATAGTGCTTTATATGCATGTTCTGTTCGCCATACTGCTGTTTGAGCAAATGCGCCGTCGCCACGTTTTGTGCGATGTAGTGCCAACACAGTAGCTACTAGCTAAAGCTAGTAGAGCCATGGGCTTGGACACATGACACTTCACATTAACGCTAACATTAACAATAACATTAACAACATTAACATTAACACTAACACCTTGCTCAGTGAGCTGACATGTTTTCTTTAAAACATTTCAGAAAAGGCTTCCTAGCCCTGGGCTCACACCAAGCAAGTGTTATATACTACTGGCTTCATGAAGGCTAACACCCTGAGGACATCCGCAGCGAACAATGGGACTACATAGGTCCAGTTTAATCAAAACATATATATATATATATATATATATATATATATATATATATATATATATATATATATATATATATATATATATGATATCAGAAAGAGATTTATTGCCACATAAGTTTACACTTACAAGGGATTTGTTTTGGTATGGGTGGTGCATACAATGAACAATGCCTATCAGGGACATGCATATCAGAATAAGAATGAAATAGAACAATAAAATACAAGCTATATAACTATACAAATAACAAATACTAAATATGTACAATATGTTATGTGCACAATGTCACTGTACATTATATTCATATTCTGAAACTGTGCAGTGGCATACCTGTAAGGCTTGTTTAACGTCCTCTTGTGTTGTCCTCTTGTCTTAATTTGACCTTTAGTGCAAGGCGTCTTCAGGAACAACAGCAACCATGGAGAGCCAGTCCATGGACATACTGGCCAAGGTGCTTGAGCAGTCGGCCAAGTTGATGGAGGAGAAAGTGGATGAGCAGCTGAACAAGCTGGAGTGCATGGATGAGGACGAGCTGGATAAGCTGAAGGAGAGGAGGCTGGAGGCACTCAAAAAAGCCCAGAAACAGAAGCAGGTAATCGGGTACCTTTTTTTTGAGCGCTTGTTGTAGTATTCTCAAACTACAAATTGAACTTCAATCATTGAATCCTACGCCCCATGGTGTATAGTGCTTGATTCTGTTTTTCCATTTTTAAAGGAATGGCTGTCTAAGGGCCATGGCGAGTATAGAGAAATACCAAGTGAGAAAGACTTCTTTGGGGAGGTGAAGGATAGCAAGAACGTCGTCTGCCATTTCTACAGAGACTCCACCTTCAGGTAATCAAAATAAATGTATTTCATTTCGGTTCCTTCTGCGCAGAAACATTATTTTTTCCGTTCCCTTCCAGTGTTCTCAGGCTTCTCCTCTAATTAATAACCGGTTCAAACCATATAGGAGAATGGTTAATAACATTATTTTTAAAATGTCATTGCCTTTACAAAATGATTTATATATCGATAATGGGATCAAATAAGCATGAAAATAGTGTTCATTTCTGGTTTTCGTTTTCGTTCTTTGAATCGTTTCTAATCCCTGATTTGCTTTGTGCACATAAATTGTTGTATTTAATTTAGATGTCAGATCTCAATTAAAAAACATTTTAAAACAAGTGAGCAGAAATTGCTGCAATAGTGCGTTAGTCAATTATTTTATCAATTTTGTATCTCTTTAGATTAATAGTAGTCATGTAATTGTCTTTCCTTCATGCAGATGTAAAATTGTCGACAAGCACCTCACCATCTTGGCCAAGAAGCATGTTGAAACCAAATTCATTAAGCTGAATGTGGAGAAAGCCCCCTTCTTATCGGAGAGGCTTCGTATCAAGGTCATTCCCACCCTGGCCCTCCTGATAGATGGGAAAACCAAGGACTATGTGGTCGGCTTCAGTGACCTGGGAAACACAGATGACTTCCCCACAGAAATGCTGGAATGGAGAATTGGGTGCACAAATGTAATTAATTACAGGTAAAACAAACGATCGCTTCATTTACCTGTTTATTTTTTGCTTGTGACATGCATAGGATTGGATATCCTCTTAAATAAGATCATTTTGTATAAAGATGTTTTATTTATTGAATTATTTTCTTCAATCTTAGTGGCAATCCAATGGAGCCTCCTTCACTGACCAAGAGACCAGGAACGAAGTTCACAAAGGTGGAGAAGAAGACAATTCGAGGCAGAGGTTATGACTCTGACTCCGATGATGACTGAACACCACCTTTTTATGATTCTCCTTATTTCCTCCCATCTCTCTTCTTCCTCCCAGGATGACCTCATCAATAAACATCATTATGTAGCCAATTAATTATTTAAATGTTCCACATTTCTTTTATTAAACTTAAGCGTCTTTTTTGTAACAAATTTTGGTTTGCACTTGTTTGCTATTTGTCTTTTCAATCTTCGGAGTAACCAACCACATTTTTGATACTATTTGAGCATAAAAGGATTTCTCCCTGATGAACTTGGTTTTCTTGGCTAGTGGTATTCATTTAGAGCAGTCAGTCGAGTACCTTATAATATTCTCTGCCTTATTTGAACTACGGTATGGACTGATTTGGGCTGGTATCTGTGAATGCATGCACATTGTCACAGTATCTGTAGTTAAAAAAGATGCAGAAAAGTACACTTTGAGTTTGACATCGGTGCAAATTACATTTTAGGCAATATTTAAGATTGAATGGGTTATGGATGTTTTGTTTAATTTGAATCCCTATTTGAACAAAATACTTGGGTGACAGTTAGCAGCCCAACCCCTCGGTGCCAATGTGGGATCCCACAACCTTCCATGTAAAAAACAAGGACATGGGCTCCATCGCATGTCGGATAACTTATTCATGTCGGATACCTTATTCATGTCGGGAAGTTTTGATAATTATCCATATGCTTAATAAATAGTTGATTGAAAAGTGTTCTTGTGGATTCCTTTTTATTCCTTATTTATGAGCTGTGGAAAAAAAAAGACAACCAAAACAATGCAGATTCAACATTTTATTTTTCTTAACAAAACACTGCATTGCCTCTTTATGCGAGTGGATTCTCATATGTGCCTAATAATATATAACATCTGCAATGTGAGAGTGTAATGAGCACAGTTAAGATTCAATAGCCATGGGCTCTATAGGCTTGAGCAGGCGTCGCACAATTAACTCTCCTTTGCTGTTGATGTACGAGTCGGCCATGTCTTCTTCGGCAGGGAGTCCATACGGTGTCTTGAGTGGCTGTATGCTGCAGCAAACAAAGTAGGGCGGAAAGTTAGCAAGGTAATACCGGGACAGTTAGATCCAGGAATCAAATCAGATAGTGTATTGAAGAGGCTCAATTAGAATTAGGATAGATTGGTCATTCAAAATGTATTCATTGTTTGAAGATTTTCAGTGAGATCTCATCCAACTAAGGACAACCATCATGCTCATGACACTGGCCTAAACACTGCTAGTATTTTATTTGGACATTACAGCTTCATACGAGTACTGCAATCTTACCTCACAAGATGCTTGACATACTTCAACAGGTTATTGACTGCAGGTGTGTTTTTGTGAACTACAGGGATTCGTCCCTGAATATACACAAGACAAAAAAGAGCATTGAACATTAAAATGAATGGAAATTAAGGCTGAGTAAATTGTCATCGAGCATTATCAAGACAGAAGGTGACTCCATAGATATCGGCAACATGAATTCTTTGACAATTATATAAACTATCACAGCCTGAATTTGCAACACTCGGCAGTATGCTCAATTCTGGTCTAATTTAACATACATAACAACTTCCTACAAGGAATTAAATGGCATGAATTTACGTTTTTCTTATTGACCTCAATGAAACTATCGAAAGCAACCAAGCAGGTTAATTGTAAGGATAGATTTAACCAGCCAAAACAACAGGATGGCTCTGTTGCCTTGTTGGGTGCATTACAGTGTTTTCTTGGGGATGTCAGCCATATGAAAAACATAGATTTATGCAAGCCTTATGCTTAAATAAGTTGAGACTGACCCTGCACTCACTGCCAATACAATTGAAACATGTTTTGTGTTTAACCATACTAAGAAGAGTAGAAAACAAAATAAACTACACCATGAATGCAATGCAATTCGGTCAACATTACCTTTTCAAGACCCAGGTCTTTAATCAGCTTCTTCTCCCAGTATGGTCGTCTCTTTGTGCTTTTGACACGTATCACTATGTGAAGTTTATGAGGTTGAATTGGATCACCCCCATACCTGTCATGTTCTTTGGACCTCTCTTCAAATATCTTGAGACGAAAATAAAGACAATCAATGGCTTGAATGAAGGATATAAAGGGACATTATAATGATAGGTCGTTGTCATAGTAAGGGTATCAACAATACCGCATTTGGGATCCGTGATTTGGTGAATTTGTTACGGATCGACCCAAGTAAAGAGGTTTGCAAAAGAGGGCTTTGTGTCAAGATCTGTAAAACATAAAACAGTGATGGATACGAGACACTACGAGGTACTACTATTACTCTTTAAATATAACTTTCATATTTACCTTTAATGGTAAAGAGGTAAAACAGCGGCCGATGAGTGACATCTTCTTCACTGAGGTGCACTGGTGTTGGTTAAATGAAAGTTAACCAGTCCAAGGTTAAGCACCACAATGGTCCCCACAGCGCTAATGCACACACTCAATGTTATAATATGGTATTAATTTGATATGATTAATTAATACATTCAAACATATGATAAAGCCATATTCATTTTCCCATCAGCAGGGATGAGGATAAATAACATAAAAAGCCCAGCATTGCGTTTCTCATGTGTGTTATGGTGGTGGTGACGTTTCTCTTTACCGGAAGTGTCAATGGTGTTGCATTGAAAATGTTCCGGTCTGAAAATGTGTACTTGCCTTCTGTACTGCTCAGTTAAGTATCTAGGCATTTAAAATAACATACCATACGTTAACCACGAATACAATATTTAAAAAATAAATATATATAAAACATGAATGTACCATGATTTACTGGTATTATCTTTTTTCAAAATATCCGTGTTTGGCTAAAAAGTATAATTTCGCAGGGGATTCACCAGGTAATATTTTTGTGTGACACCTGTCAACTAAGGAAGTATATCAGTATCAAACAGACACAACTGGCCAAACAGGGCAATGTAGATTGTGTTTTAAGGAAAATAAACTGTTGCTTCGTTTTCTGGGATATGCATGTACTTTTTACACACTTCGAATAAAGAGTACAGTTTGTTAGCTCATCATGACACAAAATCACGTTTCTGGGATGGAGGCATCTGCTGTCTCTGTCCTGAAGAGAGCTGTTGAACTGGACCACAGCTCTCGCTTTCAGGAGTCCCTGGTCTGTTACCAGGAGGGGATACAGCTGCTTATGGACGTCCTGAAAGGTATGTCTCCCCCCCCCCCTCTCTCTCTCTCTCTCTCTCTCTCTCTCTCTCTCTATCTGTTCTCTCATCCCCCCACTTGTAGTTGATCTCTCTCTCCCCCCCCCCCCCCCCTTTTTAGTTTCTCTCTCCCTCCCTCTTCGAAATTCCTCCTGTATGATACGATGAAACATTTGTGCTGAAACTGCTCATCAGAATTGTCTTCTTCCAATAGCCGTCAAAGATGACCCCAAGAAAGTGCACTACAGGGAGAAAATAAAGGGCTACATGGACAGAGCAGAGCAGATGAAATGTCACGTCAACCAACTTAAAGAAGGTGCCAGCGTGTATTGTCATTATTGAGCCATGTCATTTAAACTTTTATTTTGTCTGTCTTCTCGTCTTCCTGAGGAATATATTTTTTTGTCCCATCAAACTGTCAAACTAAACTCCCCAAAAATGTCATCCTCAATCAGATGGGAAATATCACGAGCAGATCAAAATATCCGAGGATGCCACAGGTTACAGCTACGGGATGTTATTCAAGCCATACATAAGCAGTGCTCTCTCCGAGGTCTGGGTGGAGGATCCCTACATCCGACACATCCATCAGGTACTGCATCTTCTCAGCCCACCGAGATACACTTTAGATACCCATACACAGGCATTGCAGCAGTTTATATAATTATGTATCGTAAAAAAGGCACATCCCGTCTTACTTCGTAGTTGTACAACTTCCTGCGCTTCTGTGAGATGTTGCTGAAAGCCGCCTGCAAAGTGAAAACGATACACCTGCTCACATCCCAGGATGAGGTAGGCAACGGCTTTTATTTATCAGAGCCATCTTCTCTATTTAGGCACAGAGAATTCACAGCCATAAAGAACATTGGCATGCACACACACACACACACACACACTGATGTATCACTTACAAATGTAAGTGTGTGTCTGGGCTGTCCTTGCAGGCGGACAGTGGCCAGCAGACCGCTGCCCTGGCAGAGGTAAAGCAAAGTCTTCAGGCTCAAGGGGTGTCCCTGGACCTGCAGTATTCCTCCACCATTCATGACAGAGAGATCAGGTGAGGTCACAAATATACTATACACATACATAGCCTACACATGAGTACTCAATGCTGCCAGTTAATCTACCAATTTATAAAACACATTTTTCTTTGCCTGCATGTGCAGCTTTATGTGTAGCATTCATCAGAGGTACATGTGTAAGTAGGGCTGGGCAATATATCGATATTGTATCCATACTGTGATATGAGACTATTGTCTTAGATTTGGATATTGTAATATCGTGATTTGGCATAAGTGTTGTCTGTTCCTGGTTTTAAAGGCTGCATTACAGTAAAGTGATGATTCATTTGTCTCGTATTTAATTCACACATGAATATACAAATATAGGCTTTACAATCATGGTTATTTTATATTGACTATTTATTTATTGAATTACCAGAAAACATGCTATATCGTGATATACAGTATATATATATATATATATATATATATATATATATATATATATATATATATATATATCGTTATAGAGATATTAAATTACCTATATCGGTATAGAAGATTTTGGCCATATCGCCCAACCCCTTGTGTCAGTGTATGTAATGTATATGAAGTTGTAGCCTGACAGTTAAATGTTCTTGAAAGGTTTGACAATGGTTGGATCATCAAAATAGGAAGAGGACTTGACTACTTTAAGAAACCTAAGGTAAGACAGTATCCATTATGTTGCATTTTATATAACTTTCTATTTGTTTATTTCTTAAGTACGGATGCAAAATGAATGCAATTCCATTAAAAACAAAAAAAAACAATTGTTCATTCTGTCCTGCAGGGACGTTTTTCCGTTGGATATTGTGACTATGACCTCAGGCAGTGTCATGAGACCACAGTGGATATTTTTCACACCAAACACACAAAGACACTAGGAGACCTTATGTGACGAGAATATTCTAGAACACAATCGGTATACTGGTCACAAGCAGGAGTTGCTCTCATGCCTTCTTCCTCCTCTTCTTCTTTGCTGCCTTGACATAATCCAAGTGGTTTGGGAGTTGGGAATACTTTTAAATGTTGGTTCTGATCACTGTCTTGTGTTCGCCTCATATTTATTTAACATTTTAACAGACTCCTTTCAGTTTTGTATCAAAGTAATTTGGGACCACGGCCATATGTTATTCAACTATGTTGTTTATTTAAAAACATTAGCAATATTTGTATATTTCTTATGGAGTAATGTTAGGGATATGTAATATTTGATGTATCCCATGGCCTGTCCCTACGAAGCTATGGCGCCATCTTGTGGAAATCTGAAACTTTAAATGATTTTTCAATAAACAAATTACTCTTTTCTAAGAAAATCTTGAATTACAGTCTAACATTCCTTGTTTCATTGTAATTGTCTGGATCATTTTTTTGTTTTTTTTGTACAAAATGATACATTTGAGAGCAATCATGAAGGTGGATTCTCACACCTCATAGTATTGCCTAATAGTAGCAGAACAATGGCTGGCGTTCCATTTATGAAGTGCAAAGTATCATTGGCATTATGTACTTTGAAGTTGAATAAAGAGTAACCATCTCTTTAGTGAATCCAAAGAGCAGTGATCAGATTATCGTCTGCTTTAATCTCAGTCCTCATCTGGCCTTGCAAAGAAAAAAAATATATAATCCATCCAGAAAACCACAGAAGCTACATATGATCATCTCATATCTACTTTTGGAAATGTAGAATATACAAAAATATTTAAAAATAGTAATTTACCAGCATACGCCATACGAATAGGGGAGAATTGCTGTTATGTTATGTCAAATTGTATATGAAACATTTATTCACAAATGTTTCAAGAGATATAACACTGATACTGTTACATGTCTAACGACATGTTCCCCTCGAAGACCTTTGATGTGCCCCCACACACACACACACACTTTGCTTTCTAGTTATCTTTATTGTTGTCTAGCATATTTTATCTTTGTAGTACATTATGCCCTAGATAGGTAGTTGCCGGTGACTTTCAGTGCCCAGTCTGACTCTGTGTTGTTCTGTGTATCTGACAATAAATGACTTGAATTTGAACCACACACACAGACAGCCACACACACACACACACACACACACACACACACACACACACACACACACAACCACACACACACCTCACATTTCCAGTATTGCCAGTAGATGCATAAATGAAGTCTACCACAATATTGGCTTTTGGTGGTTCATTCAACTGTGATGTCCCATAAAGGATATCCCTGCATGTGCTTTCATGCCTGCAGGATATGTTCCTTTTGATATTGCTATTTGCCCATACTTGCCCATCACATTCAAACCACAAATGCAGCCTCAATTGTGGCACCTGCAGTAATCTTTGGGGGTTGTCCCACAGTCTATAGAGCAAGTGTAAACGATTCCATCAGCAGTAATGCCTGTCCTCTTTCCAACCAGGCTTTATTTTTTTCCTTTACTCTCATTTCTGGGACTAAAATCAGGTTAGCGTTTCATAAGGAGCTTAGCGCAGAGGGCCACAGTGTGCCACTAATGTAATAGACTATCTCTCCCTCTGTCTCTGTCTCTCTCTCTCCCTCTCTTACTCACCCACTCTGCCGCTCTCCCTTTCTCTGTTGCCGTGTCTCATTCTATTCTGTCCTCTTTTCTCTTTGTGTGTCGGCTCACTCTTTCATGGAGTGACCTTGTGTCTCTCTCTCTCTCTCTCTCTCTCTCTCTCTCTCTCTCTCTCTCTCTCTCTCTCTCTCTCTCCTTACCTACCTTCTGGTTTATTCTCCACCTCCCTCTGTACACAGATGTGGATGACAGAGACAGGAGTTTGCAGAGAGCACAGGAGCTCTGAACAGCATTTATAAGAAAAAGAAAAGACCCAGAGAGCAACGAATGGAAGTTTGGTAAGTCAAAGATCACCCTCTGTTATAGAGGATGTATGCTATATGTACAAATAGATGAGTATATCACAGGTTTGTATGACAAGAGAAGGGAGTTCACTCCTAGTGTCATGGTTCTAGGCTTCTGTGGTCTATGGGAAGTTTGTGATTAAACCGTTGTGGTGGATTATGGGCTGTGAAATCTTACAAGGATCTCTGGGGAATGTCAATAATCCAGAGGATAATCTCCTGTTTCTGTTGGTGCTATAGTTTGGGTCACGGTAGATGTGACCACCCCCCCTCCGCAAGTCTGTATAGCACAGCTTTATTATTTCAAGCCCTGAATATCGCCGGGTTTTAAATAATGGTGGTCATTTTATAGAGACATTTAAATTGAACTGTACATTGAGATTTTGTTTTCTTAGTTTGGTGTTATGCTGGACCGTATGCATGCCAACCAGGGTGTTCATTAGCTAAGAGCAGGCTTGTGATAGCAATAGGTGTGGTGTGGACTTTGCATGTTTGTCCATTGGCTGCCGCATCATCTTGCTCTGTCAAGCATGTATGTTACTAGTAAACATCCAACACAGAGGATGTATACTAGTGTAGCTGCAGGTTTATATTCTTTTTACTCCATTCATACTCTCTATACACTGTATAGTACATATTATAATAATTATGATTAGTATGATCAGTATGATTAGTATGATTATTGTTATATTTACATTTAGTACAGATGTATATCCATATACAATATGAATATACAATATACAGCGTACTAGCAATACATGTGTTGTCTCTCTATCTTGTACTGTGTAGTCGTAACTTTCTTACCACACCTTCTTGTTTTCAAAAAACTTTGTTTGTTCCATTGTCAATAAACCTTTGAACTTTGGTGGTGTATCCGATGCTTAGACTAGTGGATAAGTGCATGCGGTGCAACCTCCAGTGGTTTGAGACGATTCACGGGATTACTCGTGATCCCTATTCAGTGAGACTTTGACCTCTCGGGCAGACTATAATATCCATAAACGTTATTGGTTCTCATTGGTATTGTCAGTCAACACCGTGACAATAACAGTTTTTTGTTTTTTTCCTGACCAGAGCGATGGAGTCTTTGACAGGAGAAGACAGCCCTGAAGATATTCCAGGTGGGACTCACAATGTGCTACAGCAGAAATATAACGAGAGCGGGCAGAATTAAAAGGAGCACTAAAAAAAGCATGCGTGTGTGTGTGTGTGCATGCGTGTGTGTGTGTATGCGTGAGCGTGCGTGCATGCATGCGTGCATGTGTGTGTGCGTGCATGTGTGTGAGCGTTTGTGGGTCACATTGTCTTGTCTTCGCCAGGGAGGAGGAAGTCTAAGCTGACGACTCTGAAATCTAGACTGCTCAGGAGATCCAAAAAGGCAGATGAAGGAATCTCCAAACTCAGCCAGTCCACCAGCGACATCGCAGCTGGGAAGGGACTCGGTTCAGAGGAAGATCTGACGTGAGTGTGAACAAAAACAAGAACATATTCAAATGAACTTCAGCTCAATTGATTAAAATAAAACATTGAAGCAATCATAAATAAGGCCGATACTATGTGTTTCCTTTCAAAATTAACTTCTAGCTTTGCTGTTGGACAATTCTAATCAATCTTCAGAATTGCTGCCTTAAACATCTATAGCCAAATCAGTCGATTATATACCCTCGTTATTCGACATCTCCCATCATTGCACAATCCTGCCCTCCTCAGGTGCTCCGAGGTCATGCTGGGGTCAAGAGCCCTGTCACATGACAGCATCTTCGTGGCCGACGAGATCCTGGCTGACCCAGAACCCACCAGGGTGCTGTCCCAGGAGAATGTCCATAGCAAGATCAAAGCTCTTCAGGTAGCACTTTGTTTTGGAGCTGTAGTAGCAGAGGAGAATTCCATGACAACTGTGGTTCTGCTTTCAAATTATACCCGTCCGTGTTCAAAATGTCACAGGTGAAGCTTCAGCAGCAGAAGTTGCATTTGGGGCCACCCGTAAAACATCCGGACCACCTGGGCAGGCCGCCTGCTCGTGAATCTGCATCACAGGAAGCTCTCAATAAGGTGCATTACCCAAGCCAAGTGATATCATGTGAGGTTTCTGGAGGTCATTGTTCACGTAGTCAATCAAGGCTTTTCCAATTATATGCATGTGTGAGCACTGAGAATTGTATCTGGTCTAGTGTGTGATTAAAATGTCATTATTTTAAAAATATGATGCATGTTTTCTGTGTGTACTTATTTCTCAGGAAATATTGCAGCCTTCCACTCACCCTCTGTCACCTGCGCACAAACAGTTACCTACCAGATTTGTAGCTCCTGTGCCATCTCCTTCTGCATTCCCTGCTGTTCCCTCAACCTCACCCACTACTGCTGCTGGCCTTGCTTCAGACTTCAGCAGCCCAGCCCAGGTCGCTTCCTGTCTGGATACATCCGCTGCACGCCACCGCATGTCTGTCAAGCCCAGGAACCAGAGAGCCAGCACTAAAGGACGGAAACTCACAGTGAGTGTTTGTTTTTTCTTTTTGCACACACACTTGAAGTCATGGATGTCAAGGATGACTATAGAAACACACCTCGGCTGCTTTCATTTGCATTTCTTTTTTTTTTTTTTAGACTCATGACAGTCCTCCATCAGACTTGCCAAACAACATGAATCATCCAGCATGTAAAGAGGAAACTAGTTGTCCTGCAGAAGAGGAGTCCTCAATGTCCTCCCACTCAATTCAGATTCCTCAATCAGAACCAGAGAGGGTCAACATCTTGTTTGCACCTCAGTGTCTCTATTTAAATTCCCTGGAGGCTGAGGCCATCAAACGAGAGGCACAAGCAGCATCACAAACAGAAAAATCAGGTATAACCCCTCAGCTTCTAGGAGCTAAATCTCACCAACCTATTGATCAAAACTATAGGCAACCGCCTGCTTCATCATGTGTTATGACAAAAGAGGACAAAATAGACCGTCTTGCAGACATAGAAATACAGGCTGCATCCCGTGTCAAAAGCAATGACTTTAACTCAACAGGGCTGATGGGTAAAAATCCTGACAGCGAGCACAATTCCCAAGAAGTGTCTGTGTCCTCCCTCCTGGCCAGCTTTGGCTCAGGTGGGTCATTCAGGTCTTCTTCTGTGAACCAACACGGCCAAGCTCAGCGAATAGCAGAGGGAACACAGAGACAAGGCCAAGGTTCAGGGTCTTTCCACTTCTCCTCTGTAAAAGGACAAGATGGAGAAAGGCCTAGGTCAAGCAGTTTTGTGGGACCAGGGGAACATGCTGTAACCAGGGTCAAGGCTGGATCAGAAACCTCGGTTAAGTCATTCATCTCAAATGTCAACCAGTCACAGGGACACGAGTTTCAGAGGAACAGGCAGGAAGAGGAACATTTGGGAGATGTACAGAAACAAAGAGGTGCCTTTGTTGTCGGAATAGCTAAGGATGGAGAAGTTAAAGACAAAGGTGCACTTTTCCCCTGGGAAAGGAGGGAGACCCTCAAAAAAGAAGAATCGGCACAACCTGCTAAACGAGCCACCATTATGACAGGAATCGTAGCAGGGGTGGAGGGAAGCCAGAAGGGGGCAGAAGAAGCAGTGGATGCAAAGGAGGACCAGGAGGAACAAGGGACTGCGGCATTTGGCGTGAACCTTCGCTCCACGTCTCTGTCTTTGAGATACCGTACAGAAGGTTCTGCCACCAGTGTTAAACGGCACAGCACAGAGATGGCAACATCTACCCCGTCGCATCTACCCAGCAACCCTTCCTCGGCGTCCATGTTTTCTAAGGAAAAAGGGGAGGAAACAGACAAGCTACGTTCAGGCCTCCATCGAGAAGGCACAGCGCCATGGTCTCTCCGACATGCTGGTGAGTCTAGATAGAGAGAAAGGAACTATGTAAACTAAGTATTGGATGCTTTTTATTTTTCTCTAAATGTTACTATGTGTAAATGTTTAGAATGACAATAGAACTAGATTCTCTAGGATTACACTAGTATTGGACTTTGAAGTCTAACATATATGCATCACATAGGGAATAGATTATTATAGATTATGGAGTGATAACATGTTAAACTTTGTACCCGCAGGCTGCCAAAGGCTCTATATGTACCTAACCTTACTTCTATTGCCTAGGTGGAGCTGCCGCCCAGCCTGGTTTCTCAAGCCTTCCGATCAAACCCGATCACATGGAGCAGGCGGAAGTGTCTGTGCCTACTCCAGAGACACTGGACATCCCTTTAAACACCAAGGAAGTAGAAACAACTGACGATACTCAGCAGGGTCAAACTGCCTCCCAGTCAGCCCCACAGTCGTCACCAGCGGAGGTGTCTTGGATGAGCATGGCCATGGAGAAGACAAGAAGCCTCCAACAACTCTTGACCAGTAGAATGCCCAGAGATTTCACGGGCACGCAAAGTAATGCCCGGAAGCAGATGCCAGCACAGCCAACAAATCAGGGCCAGAACAGTTCACACATCACATTTCAGGCAAATAAGGGAATGCCATCACAGGCACAACTTGCAGCACAGACACAGGCTGTAGCGCAGCAACATAATATGGCACAGATACAGGCCTCAAGTCAACTATTAACCGAGGCAATGAAACCACCAGTAATCAAAGCTGTGAGTTCAGCACAGACTGCCGAGCCTTCTCAAGTGTCGACTACAGTGCAACAGAATATCCCATTAAATGCCTCTAAAACACAGCATATGCAAAATACCTGCACCAATGTCAAAGCAAGCCCACAACATGCCATTACAACCAAACGTAACTCAGCCAATCATACAGTCCAGCACACATACTGTGTCTTCGATGTTTGCAACCCCCTCTGCCTTACAGCCTTCCACACAAACGGAGAACACGGCTCAATCTGCTCTAGGCAGCACTTCTTTTTCCTTTGCCCAGGCGAACGTCTCTTCTGGCCAGCAACCCACAATCCAGCAGCCATCCAGGGGTGGTCGAGGTCTCCAGTATACCAACCAGTTCAGACCGATGACCTCTGCTCCAACCCCCCCAAACACTGATCCATCCCCAGCCCAAGCTCCAGCCTTAGCATCCCAAGGAGGAGCAGCTGAAGAGTCAGGGAGGAGGACAGCTTGGCAGGCCTCTGTCGGCGAGAGGGCTGCCTTCCTGGAGAACCGCCCAGAGGGAGGTTCCACCCATGGTTTCAAGGTACTTTGAAAAGTATCAAATACACAATTTTACTGATGAGCCTTAAATAGCAGTGGGGGGGGGGGAAAAAGATGTGATTTTTACTCTTTTTCTCAGGGGGATCAAAGTAAACCACAGGCAAACACACGATCATCCGCAGAGTCCCTCTACAGCATACTTATAAACAAGGACACAACATCTGACGTGAGACCAGGACAACTTGCAGGTAGATAATGAACAGTAAAACATGATTATATCAAATGTAATGTATGCTGATCATTTTCATGTACTACAATTTGACGTTATATTTCAGAATCAAGCCCAATCAAGATACCAGGCAGGCTTGCTGACCATGAAGAAAAAAAAGCTAGACAACGAATGCAGACCTCGTCATCACCATCTTCCTCTGCTACACCTTCATCTCCACGCCAGTCTTCATCTGAAGGAAGTCAGCCATCTTGGATGGAACTAGCCAAAAGAAAGTCAATGGCCTTGGAGTGATAAAACAATGGACTAGAAACAGTTATACCTAGCCAAAGCGTCTGAGGATGTGCAAATAACTTTTTACCACAACAGATCATTATGAATATATTATAGAAATATTAAAACATGTGTTTTAGTTGATTCACTTACTGTGTTAGCAATGTTTAGCAAATTGTTGATGTCAAAAATTAAAACTGTTAGGTTGAGTTGTTTTTTGTCAGTGCCTTAATGTACAGACCTCTAGATTCATTAGTTATGTGAAAGATTAGAGTGTGCTGCTGATTTATTTGTGCTGAAAAAGTATTTCTTGTAGGACACTTCTTAACACCAAAGTATTTGATTTAATGGAGCTTGATCATGGGAAGACACACAGGCAGCATTTACCAAGCACCTTCATTGAGACATGATTCATAGAGAAACTTTCACATCGTGGGCAGTAACAACAAAGGACTTTAGGTCTGATATTAACAAAACATATAGGGGGAGTGACTGTCGTGGAGACTTATGGTGGGAGAAGCCAAGTTAGTTTGCAATACACTATGGGGGAAGTGGCCATGTCTGCAAGAATGCAGGACAACTAAAGGAATCTACACAATGGCAAAAGATCAGGAGAGTCAGGAGATTGGCATGGCCCAATAACAACACCTAACAGAGAGGAAGGGCGCTATCTCTCGGCGCAAGGAGAATTTATATTTTAAATGAACTAGTAGTGAATTAAAGAAGGCTATATAATTAGTGATATTATTAGGATACATTTTCCATGCTTGTCTATATTTGTTGCCTGGTTATTATTATTATTATTATTAGTAGTAGTAGTAGTAGTAGTAGTAGTAGTGGTAGTGGTAGTGGTAGTAGTAGTAGTAGTAGTAGTAGTAGTAGTAGTGGTAGTAGTAGTAGTAGTGGTAGTAGTAGTAGTAACTACTACTACTACTACCACTACTAGTAGTAGTGGTAGTAGTGCTACCACTACTAGTAGTAGTGGTAGTAGTAGTAGTAGTAGTAGTGGTAGTAGTAGTAGTAGTGGTAGTAGTAGTTTGTTCATTGAAGCACAGTAGAAACCTGCCGCCCTACAAGAGAAAAAATACTGCAAAGTATCAGATCGGTCTCATATCCCAGAATGACAATACCCTGAAATTCCGTTAGGTGGCGATAATAGTTATGTTTGTGTGTTTTGTATTTTGGTGCGGTCAGTCGTCCTACTCCTTGGCGTGTCCATGCTTGGTACATAATGTCAGCACCCCGTTTCCTACAAACTACGAGAAGTATCGGCTGAGTAAGCCTTACAACGGATGACCATGTGCCTATCAGTAGCGTTGGTCTTTAATAACAACAGCAGCAGGGCTGGTGACGGTACCGGACCCGTGCTACGTCACCGCCTGGCCTACGGGACAACAACAACGGTGTTAAACGGCATGCCTCACGGTTGGTGAGTCTGTGGTCTAGATGGCGGCCCGCTACTTTTCTTTGGCGGTGCTGCTGGTCAGCCGTCTGTGTCAGTGCTACACCCTCAGGAACTCGTGGGCGGCGTCCCCCAAAGACGTGGTGGCGGAAGACGAGCTGGACGCCTTGTCTGAGGAGGTCGCCCCCTCGCTGCTGAGGGACAACGTCGTGCTGTGGAAACAGTCCTACCCGCCCCGGGTCCTGGGCGGGGACGGGGACGACGGCGGCCGGAGACCCGGGGAGCGGATGCTCAAGGCGGAGAACGGAAACGCGGCTACGCTGTCGTCGCACGTGTTTTCCTACCGCGTCGGGGGAGTCAAGGGGCCGGGGGACGGCGCGCCTCCCCCGCCGCCGCACCAGGAGACCGCGAGGACCGCCAGGTACATCGCCCACTCCAGCGACTGGGGACACCTCTCTACCATCTCCACTCAAGAAAAGGTAGTATAGGCCTATATTAACTCTTACACTTTTTTTAGGTATAATGCCGTCCTGTGTTTCTAATGCTGTACCCAACACTGGGTGTGTTTGTTTACTATCTGTACCCCCGTTGCCCCCTATGGCGTAGGGCACTTTTGTTGGTTTATTTCAGAGACTCAATAAAATAAACAAGAAGTGGTGTTGGGTCCCCACTCTGCTGTAGGCATACATTATTTGTAAAGCTTATTATATCCATATAGGTGAAATCATAAATCTGTCCTGTGATTTGCAATGGGATATATATTTTTTTTTTTACTTTTAATAATTTTTTAAAATGTATAATACTTTGACGTCCTCACCTCAATGCAGATTAAGGGTTTCCCCTTCGGTAACATCTTCTCTGTGAGCGATGGACCATTGGACAACAGCACTGGAGTGATCTATTTCTATGTCACTGCAATGGATAACTCTGTTGCAGACCTGAGAAGCAATCCCAATGCATCGTTGACCTTCTCTGAGGCTGAGGGAGAATATTGCAGGTATGCTCTGCTCCAACTGTTAATGTAATCAATTGGCAAACAGATTAAACAGAAACAGTCTATAGGGTGATTAGACGCACCACAAAATGTTGATAACATTGTCCAGGCTTTGTTCTTTTTTCTAGGCACATGATCTATGATCCTGAAGATCCAAGATGTGCTCGACTCACGTTAACGGGCAAGATGGTGGATGTGGGCCCAGAGGAACAGGAGTTTGCCAAGGAAGCAATGTTTTCAAGGTGACATGACATTTAATTGGTGCGCTTAATACGTGTACATTTCAAGCACTTGTGCAAGTAGGCCAAACGGATCCCATACATATCTATTTATGTCTAATCTTCTTATTCCAGACACCCTTTAATGGGAAAATGGCCAGTGGGACATAATTGGTTCTTCATGAAGCTAGAGTTGGTCCAGATCTGGCTACAGAATTGGTTTGGAGGAGTGTCACGCATACCAGTGGAAGATTACTTCAGAGCTACACCTTTCCTAAGAAAAACTGCTGCACATGACACATGAATGCAAGGGGAGGCACAGGTACAGAAGCTACATTGCTGAATAGTCATTTACTGGAATAACTTTATTTTTAAATGAACAGTATTGGAGATTCAGTGCCAGATTTAGAGTTACAGACAATTATTACGAGACATAGCTGTGCTACTGCCTGCTCTGTAGAAGGCCTTTCCAGTTGTCTAACCAATGATTTCATTCCATTTACATTTTTATATATCCATGCCTCTATCAAAATGAAATCAAATCACAGTTAAAATCTTTGGAGCTAGAAGGCATGTTTTCAGCATTGGCCTTTTGTCATACTCCTAAAAATACCATGTAGCATTAAAAAAGAAAACAATAATTCTATATCTGGAATAAAAATATGTTTTGTAATTTTGAATGCCTATTCAGTTGCAGATGTGTTATTTGTTCATGCCTACAGATTTTTGCACGAGTTACAGAATGTTTGGGGACATACAATGTGATTGTGATTGTATTGAGATTGTTTATAGTGACTTGACTTTTTGGTTTGATACCTCCTGTGATTCAGCTTAAAGTCACACTGCAGGACCTTTTTAAATAGAGACACAGTGCATGTGGATGACCTATACATGATTGATTTGTTTGACATCTTTGTACATGTAGGTGGTGTCTACAAACATTATACTGTTTGTCCTACAGGGCGTCTGTTTGCCTTATGATTGTAAGAAGTGGGGATAGGCTTGAATTATTCTGTGATCCTGAACAGGAGTTAACTGGCCAATCTCATAATCACTACTCTGTTCAAAGGCCATACTCAAATCAGTATGTTAAATGACTGCCTGCAGCTGTAACATTTATTTTAATTAAAACGTGCCAAAGTTCATGCGGTTGTGGTGGACATCATTGAAAGTGAATGATCCCATCTCAAGACACGAGGGTGTGTGTGACATCACGTCATTGGACGTGCTGGCTGATTTTTAGACCTAGCCAACGCAGGATGGCGCTGGAAAGACACATTTTTACTCATTGCGGAAAATAAACGTATCCCCCCCCTGGCGTCTGTGATGTGATGGTCTGTCCGTGTTGCGACGCAAACTCAAAGCTTGTGCTTATACACACACTCAGCCACCAGATGCTAACGGCTGCTGCTGCACTGTAAGCATATGGAGTCGACATATTTCCCAAAGTTTAGTGTGTGTGTGGACCGGGAGGTGGGGTTTAAAGGCGTGTGAAGGTACATCCTCCTTCCTTCTGCTCTGCTTTAAGTCTAAACGCACCCACCCAGCGGAGACCGATGACAGCGACTTGTGACGCTACATCTGACAAAAAGGCAGACGGTGGACACTTATTTCCCGTTTGTTCCGGATTCCTCGCCGCTTACTAACGCGTGTCGTTTTGCAGTAACGACATTTTGCGAGTCGACGAACGAACAACGTCGTCCGCCGAGTGGCTCCTCCGTCCGGCTGAGGACCACCACCACCTCCACCACCATGACCGGCGGAGTTACCGCTATGCACTGAACTTGTACAACTAGGAAATGCTTTTCAGAGACGCGTTTTGGAGACGACGAGACGCCTCGTTCATCGCGTGGTGGTAACAACGCGTCCTCCACCGGGGGGGCTGACATTTTAAGAGTTATCTCCGCACGACCTTACATGGCTTTCTTCGTTTTTCTTTCTTTTTAAAGCTGTATACACCTAGAGAGAGAGACCGTGTGTGTCTGTGGGGGGTGGCGCAACGGACGTCGAAAGCGAGCAAACTGTCAAACCTGTTTTAGCGTCTGTTACCGCCGCGGACGTGAAGCAATAGCAGCAGTCGGCGGTCTGCGTGCGTTGTCATGCGCGTTGTCATGTGCGGTTAGCCGCTCCTCGCGCTCCCTCGCCTCGGACACGCGAGTCGCGCACGCGCCACCGAAAGAAGAGCAATCGGGAGTCTCTACTTGACGGTGTGCCTCGTGACTGATCTCGCCAGGCTCAGCAGCAGCACGGCGACCACCCTCTATATTTTACGGCAGAGACCCCCCACCCACCCACTTCCTCCCCCGTCCGTCCCCCACGACGACGGCTACTACAACACCATCACTACCACGGGACAACATATCCGGAGTCCGTCATCACTTCACTGTTGCTGGCCGCCGGTTTCACACACACACACACACACACACACACACACACACACACACACACACACACACACACACACACACACATATATCCAGGGGGCACCGTATGCTTTCGCCGACGCCTGGTTTGACGTCCTGAAGGCGGAGAGGGAGGCACGGCACGGCAGCCCACCGGGGGTCCCCGTGTGTGTGTGTGTGTGTGTCGCTGAAATGAGATGAGGTTCAGAAATGGAACGGTTGCCACTGCGATCATTTTCTTCACGTCGTTTCTCAGCCTGTCCTGGTACACCGCCTGGCAAAATGGCAAAGGTAAGCCACCACCACCTCCAACACCACCACCTTCACCTTCTGCTGGATGTTATTGTAATCGGATGTTGATCTGTTACGGGAGCCCCGGTTCCACCCCCCCCCCCCCTAATGCAGGCGATATCTGGAGGTTCAAACGACGACGATATATCGACATGTCACGGGACAGCTGCTGCTGCAGCTACTATCCCCTCACCTCAGCCTCTCCCTCAGGTTCCCCCTTTTTTTGCATCGGTTGTGATGGCGTCCATTGGCAACGTTATGAAAACCGTCACCTCGAATTACCAGGTGAACCTTACGAAGATAGCTAGGGTTGATCTGGGATCTAGGGTTGACGTTGTGCCGCGAATAGCCGCAGTTTTTTAAGTTTTTTTGGACGGATCTTCGGGGACTCCTTTTCAAATTTTTGACAGCTCGGTGCTCCGCGATCGATAATTCGATTAACTACCGTAATCTAACTAATCGGCAATTACAGGCAATGTAGCTAATACCCTCATAGGTCATACATGAGCTATAACGCAACGGGTTGCACAGCAGGAAGCAGTTGCGTATTCGGGCTAGTCAACGTCTGATGACGCTGATGTTTAATTTTGAACATTGGCCAATGTTGGTCCTGGGTTCGTGGGCTGTTGTAACGGTTACAACGGCCTACTGTCTGGCTGATGCTGTATCTGCCTTTACTTCCCAGAGTGGTTGGTGGGAGGGTTGTAGTCTCTGATGCTGTATCTGCCCATACTTCCCAGAGTGAAGTGAGTCCAGTGGGGTTGGTGGGTGGGTGTGTGGGTTGTAGTCTCTGATGCAGTGAAGTGAAGTGAGTCTGGTGGGGTTGGTGGGTGGTAGGTCTTAGTTTCTGATGCTGTATCTGCCCATACTTCCCAGAGTGAAGTAAGTCCGGTGGGGTTGGTGGGTGGGTTGTAGTCTCTGATCCTATATCTGCCTATACTTCCCAGGGTGAAGTGAGTCTGGTGGGGTTGGTGGGTGGTAGGTCTTAGTTTCTGATGCTGTGTCTGCCTATACTTCCCAGAGTGAAGTGTGGGGTTGGTCGGTGGGTGGGTGGGTCTTAGTTTCTGATGCTGTGTCTGCCTATACTTCCCAGAGTGAAGTGTGGGGTTGGTCGGTGGGTGGGTGGGTCTTAGTTTCTGATGTTGTGTCTGCCTATACTTCCCAGGGTGAAGTGAGTCTGGTGGGGTTGGTTGGTGGGTAGGTCTTAGTTTCTGATGCTGTATCTGCCTATACTTTCCAGGGTGAAGTGAGTCCAGTGGGATCGGTCGGTGGGTCGTAGTCTAGACTTTAGTGAGTTGTTATCAGCAGAGTGTAAATAATTGCAGCCTTTAGATACATTCCAAAGCGAGGCCTCATGTCGCTTATATCAGCTCAGTGAAGTATGAGCAGACCAACAGGCTCTGATAAAAGTGACTATCATAGGCTGCGGAGGTGAATACGGCCATTGTAAAACTTTAAGAGTACAAATTTGGTCTTGTCATGGTTGGTGGTGAGTATTGCCACAACAGACGGCAACGCTTCTTCTTTCAATGACTTGGTTTTTATTAGATGGGCCAAGTGTAGACAACATACAGGCCGTAATGTTGGAAGCAAATCGCAAACAATATTTAACTTTGCTTTATTCTGTTCAAACCATAGTTTGTCGATGTGCTTTACTTTGCCAGATACAGAAATGGCAGTGCTAACAATGACAATTTGATTGTTTCCAGACCGTTGAGCCGTCCTATTCTTTTAAGTTGCATGAAAAAAGACAACAAAACGGCAACAGTGGTGTGGTAGCAACAAATATTTGTCTATTTATTCAAGAGGTAGTTGTTTTTCACAAAACTCTGTACAAGCTCAAACAATTTTGGTATTGTTACAACTCCATATGGTATTGTTATATTATGTTACGATGGTGAATGGCAGTTATCTGTCCAGAAGTGTCTGTGATGTCATGATTGGTTATCGTTTATGTGAAAACACATTATATAAGCCATCCTTCACGATAACCAAAACATTAGACTTGTCAATACAAAAACCATGCATCAAAACCACCAATGACCAATCTCCTCTAGTTGTATAGCCTGCATACAATTGTCACTCAGTGTGTAGGGAGGAGTTAGCCTAGCACGAACTTGACTCACTAGTCCTCTTGGTGTGTGTGTGTGTGTGTGTGTGTGTGTGTGTGTGTGTGTGTGTGTGTGTGTGTGTGTGTGTGTGTGTGTGTGTGTGTGTGTGTGTGTGTGTGTGTGTGTGTGTGTGTGTGTGTGTGTGTGTGTGTTCAAATTACTCAGCCCAAGGACTAATTCCCTGCATCCTTCCTCACTCGTCTCATTCATCTGGTCATTTGACTGTTGTGAAAGAGTCCAGTGTGTTTCAGCAGTCCAAACACTCTACCCGAATGGCTGACCTGAATGTTTACTTCTCTTGTCATAAATGTGTCACCGTCCCCTATTGTGTCACCTCTCCTTGGCATTGAATGGCAGGAGGGTGACGGGTGATGCGTTTGAAATGACTGAAAGGTGCCATTGGAGTCGACTCTTTGTGCTCCTGGGCTGAAAGGCCGTGCTTACTCGAGGCAACAGTCGCCCACCGGCATACAATACTGTTCCGTTTCCACATTCCAGACCATTCCTCTCTTGAAACCATTTCTTCCCTTTAGACACTGGTCGTAGACGAGCACAATGGGGCCCAAAAATAGCTCCAGAAAAAGAGTGATTGTGGCCAAGGGAACAAGTGTGGAAGCTGATTCTTGAGGGGCAGGCCGGTGGGAGGGGAGGGGCATTGTTGTGGGGAGGAACTTCCCTTTGCCCGTGAAAATGGAGAGGACTTACAATGGGCCGGATGTCTAGCGGTGCATGTTGCCTTTTGTAATGGATTTATGTATTTTATCTGTTTTTATTTGGTTGGGATTGGGCAACCGGCCAGAAATATGCAAATTGGATCTAGATGAGGAGGCCATGTAAAGGAGAAGAGCAGTATGTGGTGGAAAATCTTGAACCTTCAATGATAAGACGGTTTGACTTGGCAGCAAAATGATTAGGTTTATTCTTAATAGTGAAATAAGAAAAGGAAACAATCAAAGAAAAGAAACAAAGAGAAGCATCAGCTGATGGGTCTCACAATATGACGTGCATCTAATGCTTGTCAGAGAGTGAGACCCCCAAACAGAGTTTGCATAGAGATTATATACAATAGAGAAACGTACGAGGAGAAGGGAGGCAGTCTCCTTTCCCTAATGAAGGGAATGGGGAGCACACAGACTTGCAACCTATAGTGTCCCATTCACAGCCCTTGCTCTGTCCTTGTCATAAACCAGGCATCTCCCAAGTCTCGTGCCCTCGTTATTTCAGGTCGTCATCATTTTGTTCCCTCCACATGCTTGTCTTCACAGCCTCGGTTCCACAATGCTCCTTCTCCAGTCCGTCTTACTCTCCTGCATGTGGTCAGTGTTCCCCGGTGCGGACATGCATTACTCCTTTGTGTCGGAATAACAGTCGATTGTTTGGCTTAAGCTGTGATTCCCCGTTGGGTAAAGCCTTATCTGCGATGGAAATGAGTTTGCGGTGTAAGCAAGAGTGTGTGAGTATAATTGGATGTCGTTCTTCCATACGTGCGCGTGTGCGTTTATTGCGAGGCTCAATGCAGAGTGAATATCTAAAATAAGACAGTTTAGATTGGTACTGGCTGTTTCCCAGAGGGGTTTTTGGAAAACTGACTATGTGGTATTGATTTGATTGTGCAGAAGTGACAAAACACATACCAGTGCTAGCAAGCTGTGTTGGCCTGTTGCACTATTTCTTTGTGGCAGAGGAGAGGGGGATAAGCCTGCAAATGTAGACATGGTAGCATCAGCACAAAAACTTTCAGTTGTAGAGGAAGTTAAATTGATTAGATATTTATTCAAAAATAACAATAACAATAATGTTTAATAACGTGTGTATGAATAAGTGAATTGTAATTTGATATTTTTAATTTAATGTTTTCTTCAATGGCAAACAGTGTTTCCTCTCTCCCTATGGAATTAAAAGACTGTGTAGGCACTCTGTGGCACAATGTCATTGTGAATAATGTTTTAATGTTTCAATTTTGAATGGGTGCATGCATGTACAATCGTATGCCTCATTTTGCCAAGCATATAAACAAAAGCTTTGGATGTTTCACATCTGTCAGAAATCATTTTTATTTGCTTACGAGGATGGAATCAATTCACTTTAGAACGAAGTAGTGTTGGTGGGAAAAATAGTAAATGGTTCACAAATGCAAAGACAGAATTGGATGTGTCTTAGGGGAGTTTACCAGAGAGGGAAGTGATGGCATAGCAGTTGGAACAAGGAGGAAGTAGAAGGGCCAGGATTGTGCTGTTAGGGAGCTGCTGTAAGACCTTTGAGGTCTGCAGGGAGCCTCTCAAATCTCACAGCGCAGCAGGTGGTGGTGAAGAGGTTGGAAAACACTAGGTACACGGTGAGGGGAGCTCAGGAAGCAGGATTCAGATTACAGCTTGCGGAAAGTGTCCCAGCTTAGCATTCTAACCAGTAATGTGATTGTGTTTCCCCACCACTTCACATAAAGCCTGCAACGGGGTGACACACGGCTGGCTAGCACATTTTGTCTCTTTTTTGGCACAATCAAATCAAATCCCAAATCACATCCATTTACTTGGAAATGTGTCGTTATCATACTGAGACGCGCCCAAAAAGCCATTTCCCCATTTCTATGCGGAATAAGGAAAGACAAGGAAAGGACATTTGGGGCACAAAAATCAGGAGATAGGAGGATTTAGAGGAGAGAGTACGTGCCCATCTGTGTATCTTTTTCTCCTTGCACAGCGGCACCCAGGGAATATCACTCACCTGTCCTCGATATCAGCTTTCATTCCCCCATTGCAATATACCAGCCCAGATCAATACTACTACTGTCTGCGTGTGCAGTAATACCCCGACGTGATGTCATGCTTGTTTTTTACCTAACCGATGATAACTTTTGTGGGGTGGTGCGAGGAGGGACGGAGGTGTGTCTGATCACTGTGTTGTAAAGCTCCACATGAACATTTGACGACATGCTTCCAGTCGCCAGAACCATAGCAAACTGTTGGTAGAAATCCTTCTATCCTGTTTTTTGGAGTTGGAGCTTACCGGTGAACGCTGAGGGCTGCTCTCTAGATGAAAGCAGAAGCTACTGGTTAATGTGATTTCCACTTTTACTCTGCCCTCCAATCAATCTGAAACTCACACACCGCAACATCTGCCCTACTTAAAAGATAATGGCCCGTATAAACACTTTGTCTTGCCCAAGGCAGCTGCAGCACCACAATGGGTGGCAGGTGCACCTGTTGAGAAGGAGAGGTTGAGGTGGTTTGCCTACAAGTCCATGTCGTAGACTGGGCAGAACATTTTACATTTTGGTAGACTCTCCTCGACGTGAGTTACCTCGACATAAAATATCGACCAATCTGTGTGCCACTAACCCAGTTTTCCGGAGTCTGTACATGAGGGAGGCCTTTAAGTTTTCCTAATTTCTGTGAAAAAAGTTGTGTATGATGTGATCATGCTCATGTTTGGTCACTTGTTTGTACTGTAAGTAATTCCAATAGTGTGTGTGTGTGTGTGTGTAGTGACCTTAGTCATTAACCTTCTCACGGGGCATGTCTTTTTAATGCATGTCAAAACTAGAAGAAATATTAGATGAATTAGTTTCCTGCTCCGGATATTATCAATAAAATGTTCTCCCCTGAAAACATTTATCTCCAAATCCACCACATTTTGTCATGTCAAAAACTTGATCCTTTTTATTTAAGTCAAACAATCAATTGATAAACCAATATGATGACATGCACATTATGCTTAGCTAACAGACAAAGATCAGATTCTGCACTAGTACTGTTGCAACCAACTATAAAGGCAGTAATCTGTGTATGTCTGCCTCCCATTCTGTCGATTATCTCGACGGCCATTCGTCGAGTCCACTTTGCACTCGGCGGCTGTATTACTCAGGACCCAGGGAAGTGCAGTGTCGGATTTGGTGCAATTTGGACACGCGACACGTTTAATATATTAATAATACACTTTTGATAGAAAACAAGCGCAGTGCACACCGGCAGTTGATGTCACACCGCTTTGGACTGTGGCTAATGTAGTCTTCTCTTACGTACGCAACAGCGGCTCTTTCACAGGCAGCGGCTCGCTGACTGCACCCGTTCCCAATGGGCACACGCTCTGACCAGCCACACCCCCGGACGGGCACGTTCACCAGTTCCCTTAATGCAGCAGTTGGCGTGTTCGGTCTTGCCTCGAGATATCGCCTGTTCCCCTATAATAGGGCTTGTACATCGCGAGTTACGACGTCATCTTGCAATGACCGCCTCCATTTTGGAAGCATAGGAGTTGGAATGTTAGTTATTATGTTAGGAGTAATGGTTTTTGGTCATTGTTTTAGTAATTAATCATGAAGTGATTTGGGGAGACATTGTTGTGTTTGGGAGAGGCATGTGAGACATGGCAAAACAAAGTTAAACTTTTCATTAGCCTAGGTTACGATATACTTGCATTGATTTAGGATTTTTATTTTACTACATTACTACAACTCTCTTACTACAACTTCTCTACTGGCGGAGTATCACCAACAAAAAAGTATGTATAAGCCCTATAAATGATTGGGACATAGATGAATTGAGCAGCACATATCGCCTCTTTATTAGACGCAAATAAGGGATGGAGGAAATTGTTGTATAAAATAGTTTCTTAGTCAATTTGGTGTCCAACGCTGTAGTTCATTTTAGAGCGGAAAGAATCGTTTTATTTTTCCAATTTGAGTTTGGACTCTCAATCACAGGCAAGGAACACGGCTCCCTTTCATTGGGAGTTTTGAGGTAGAGGGGTAGGATGGCTTTTTCCACATGGCGTGCATTTCAAAAATGTGTGTGTGTACATGTGCACATTGGTGCATGTACACATTCATAAATAAGAAGAGGCCTTGTCGGAAGGGAGGGTTCTGCGTGAAGGCCAGTTCACGGCTGCTTTCATGGCACACCTCGGCCCCTCCCACGTCCTTCCTCATTAATAAATCACATGAGTGAAATGGAGGCCAGCAATCAGAGGTGACACCTTGGGGGTGCCACGTCACAGGAGACTGGTGGCTGGAGAGCAAAATGACGGCAGTCTGATAAAGGCAGGGTGAAGGCAGTGAAGGAAGGGGGGGAAAAGGGAGAGGGAGAGATGGAGCATTAAAGGCTCGAGGCCACTCTAAAATAATGGAGGACAAACAAGAAATGGATGGTTTGAAGTAGATGCAGAGAAGAGTGGAGCAAAATGGGTAGCAGGAGGTGAAGAATGGACAGAGGAGCAGAGAGTGATAGATGAAGATGTGGAGAGGACGTCTGCTCAAAAGAGAGGATATCTCTGGTTAGCCGAGAGTAGGATTCTGCTGTGCATTAGGTTTACAGCCACTTTGCCCTCCCCCCCTCCCTTTACATCAACTGCAGCCAGAGCAGGGGAGGAGAATAATGAGATTTTCAAGACGTGATCCAGATCACAGGTAGGGCTAATGGGCAAATGGGTGTGCTCAGCCCTTTTATCTAATTGGCCTAGATATAATGCCTGCACTGTTGACGTTAGAGACCCACAGAGTCCATAGGGAAAAGCGGTGGAGAGGTTACAGGTGTTTATTAGGGATGTGAACAACTCACATTTTTCAGGGTCACATAAGCAGTGGGTGGTGTGAGCAAATCGATTATTTGGAATCGCCCGACAGGATCAGAATGGAACACCTTGCAGGTGTCGAATCTGGTAGAGATGTTCCTATAACCTATTTATTCACAACTAGATTAACATTGTTTAAACAGAGCAAAGCACGCAGATTGCTAATGTAACTGTAAAAATATATTATGCAAAAAAAAGAGAAAAGTTGTTGACCCAAAAATGGAAAATAATTTTTTTTCGCCGTCATGAACGAATAATCGGTTATTCTGACCCACCCCTAATGTTTATAAAAGGCTGGTCTTTTTTGTCAGCGATGGATGTTAACCAGCGTAAAGGTCGGGGTCTGGTAAACGGCGGTTTAACAGGTATTCAGGAGTTAAGTCTGGAGGCTGTTTTGCAGAAATGTTAACGCTAACAACGCCCAATACCCTTGGGCATAAACGTGCGGCTCTGCAAACCCTCTGGGCGAGACACTTTTGTGTTTGTCCGTTTGCTTTAGAGAAACTGGAATTCTAGAGATGTGGCTTCTTGATTCACCTGCTGCTTCGGCCTGTAGTTTCACTGAGTGGAGGTCTACACAGCAGGGTGGGAAAAAACAACCAGCCTGAACAGAAAACAATGGTTTTGGAATTCTGTTATGCAAGTACCTTCTTCTTCACAGTGGGATTAAAGGTGTGGTTTCACCCTCAGCGGGGCTGGGGGTCTCACAATCAAAGGCCGCCACAAAGATGAAAGTCTTGTTTGTTCTGCATGATGCTGTCCTTTCCGCGAGACCCCCAACCCAACGACAGCATCTGTCACAACAGGCTGCATGTAGATGAAGCAACCAGGGAAGGCAGAGTGGACGCACAATAGCGCCGAGTCAGCCACAGACCCATAGAGTCAGACACAGAGTCAGACACAGACCCATAGAGTCAGACACAGAGAGTCAGACACAGACCCATAGAGTCAGACACAGTCGGTCACAGACCCATAGAGTCAGACAACAGACCCATAGAGTCAGATACGGACCCATAGAGTCAGACACAGTCTGACACGGACCCATAGAGTCAGACACAGAGTCGGACACAGACCCACAGAGTCGGACACAGACCCACAGAGTCGGACACAGACCCATAGAGTCAGACAGAGAGATGAACAGACTGTGGACTGCTGCTGTTGAGAACGAAAGGTCTTCAGATGGATACTAGGGGTTGGAAAGAAATTCCAACAGTAAACAGTATGTTTATTGTTTCGATTTAAATTCATACAAGAGAAACACTACATCAATAGAAGCATGCAACCTTTCCTTAAACCTTCCCAGTATAGCGATGATGCTGCATGGCAAACATGAGAAAGATTGTTTTTGGAAATATGCCTCATGATATACATATTATATATTCTCTTGAAGTGTATGTTTCAACTTTTTCCCAGTGTCCCAGTTCTAGTGTTACAAAAACAAAAATCTCAATATATCGTAATATCGAATCGCAATACTTCGCAGCACTAGGGTGTGCACACGCACACCCTAGCTGATCTCCACGCTGTAGGAGTGGTGCATGGGGCGTTCTGTTGCTTAATCCTGACATTTAACCACAGTTTCGTTTGGATGGACTACTTAGCCTACTGTGGACACTACACTACTCCTATGATAGGAACACTACAAATTATAAAGAAATGAGACCGCCTGATATCTCTCTATCTCTCTCTATCTCAGAACTTGGTAAACTGTCACCGCACCCCCTTGCTTTATTGCCTCCGGGTCAAAGGCGTACAGTGATAAGATTCTTCTGGGCAGATACGGTTATATCACGAAAGCAAAGTCTGTCTTGACCGATGCTGAAAAACATAAAACGCCTTTCCAAAGAGAACATTTAGGGCGTGTTCACACCTGGCGTTTTTTGTGATAGGGAAAAGTTGAGCCGACCGCTTTTTCAACAAAAAAAAGCTGGCAGCGCTTTTTGTCCTTAACGCGCCGAGAACGTTTTTTCTATCGCCTAGCAACGAACCCACTCTAGACCCCGACGTTACTCGCCTACTACGTATCTACAAAATGGCAGATCGGGAGGATCAACCCGATCTGCTTCCATATGGACTCTTTGTGGTGGGTGTTGTGGTAGAGCCTATTAGACATGTCGTACATCTCCACATGTTCCGTAATTAAAACTATCAATCGCTCCACCGGCACTTTCCCGAGTGATTTGTCCGCCATTGTTTCTTGTTTTGACAGTTGGGAGTTTCCTTCGTGACGAAGTGTCAATGTTCCGCTTGTGATTGGTCAGTTGTCAAAAAAGCGCCTGACATCAGGCACTTTTTTTTCTGACAGTTGAACTTTTTTCAACTTTTTTTTACGCTCGGTGCGGGAGAAAAAAGCGCCGAGAGAGGCGTTTAAAAAAACGCCGGCGGCGTTTTCCAAAAGCGCTCTGCTACATAGGAATATAATGTAAAAAGAGCGCTGGCAGAAAAAAAAAAAACGCCAGGTGTTAACATGCCCTTAGACTGCAAGCTGGCAGTTTGATCACTAGCCATGTTTGTGAGCTCTAGGAAGACCTTGCTGTTGCGGAACGGCCATCCTTGTTTTGGCCACCAGACCTTGAGGTGTGGCATTGTGTTTTGACTTGTTATTTTATCTCCAAAGATCAACACAACAACACAAAGTCAATGCACTCATCAAACCCCCTTTATCCTTCCCCCCCTTCACAGAGAAGCTAGTAGCGTACCAGCGGGAGTTTCACGCCCTGAAAGAGCGCCTCCGTGTGGCAGAGCACAGGACCTTGCAACGCTCCTCTGAGCTCAACAACATTCTGGAGCAGTTCCGCCGGGCCATCTCAGAGACCAACGGGAGCAAGGACGCCATCTCCAACTTCTCCGGTAACTTGTGCGATGCGGATACAGATTGTAGCGCTAAAAAAGCGAGGAGGAGGGTTGGCAGTTTCCATGCATAGTTACTAGTTTGATGTGCAAGCTGCAAGCCGAAGCATTGCAATTCCTTTCATCTAATGAGGTCAACATACCACACATACGGTTACCATAGATTAACATCAGATGCGTGCTAGCAGAGCGTCAACAGGATACACCTGTTGGGGTTGACGAGGAACAATTCTAACTTGTCCTTGCACATCTGCCTCCAGATGAGACTCAGAAGCTGCTGAAGGAGCTTGCCAGTCGGAAGCCCCTGCAGATCCCAAACATTTACCACCACCTGCCTCACCTGCTCAACAATGAGGGCAGCCTTCAGCCTGCAGTACAGGTGGGCCTGGGACGTACTGGAGGTAAGCACACACGCACCGCGCAGGTTATGTCACTAAACACAAGTTCTCTTTTTCCATCAGTGATGTTGGAGGCACACACACAGGTGTGGCATGTGCACTCAAGCTCCTACAAAACAACAGGTGCAATCTACTTTGCGCGTAAATAGCTTGGGTGACACTTGGTTGGCAACGGCTCGGATGCCCCGGTGGGATCTTCATGGTTGAATGAACATTGAAAGATCATCCTAAAATGATCTTTTACCCCGCACACCTTCCAGAGATGTTTCCCGTACATCTCACCTCATGCTCGATTCTCATGATAACCAACATATCCGAGCTGTCAGGACAGTCAAGACAGGTACAGACAGATAATAAGTATGTGAAAATAGTAATAACTCATCACACCTCTTGTCTGAAGAGAGGTATTATTTGTTATTTCCTTGTGTCTGATGACTTGTACATTGTGACATCCATCACAATGACCACCTCCATTTTGGAAGCGTAGGAGCATTGTAATGTTAGTTATTGTGTTGGTAGTCATGGTTTAGTAATTAATCGTGAAATGATTTGTCTTTATGGGGAGACATTGTTGTGTTTGCGTCTGCCACAGCGTTTTTCATGTGAGAAGTGGCAGTTCTTTTTACAGTTCTAAAAAACAACTCCTCTCAATATGTTGGAGTGTCGCCAACAAAAAAATGCCCATGATGCATTCTGATGTAAAAGCCCTATATGAATAGTGGTTAGAAAGCATCACTGCAGCAATAAAATTAGGGTTTATATTATCTTTTGCAAAATAATTGGTGCTTTGGAACCATTCCTTAGCTTTCTTATTTATTCAGCTATTGAACCATTTGTCAATACATAAATGTTTAATGATGACTGGACAAATGGAAGGAACATATATACATCAAAGTTAAGCAACATTAAAAGATGCTTAACTTAGTAATTCATGGGTATATCAAGACTGTCGCTCAGTAGGTTGTTAATACAAATGTTCTGAACCATGTTAAACATGGAGCTTAGGACTCGGTAGGCTGTAGAATAAACTTGGCTCTTGTGAATTTCCCTAATCAAAGTTTTCGGGAATCAGTAGTGGCTGTTATGAAAATAACAAAAAGCCTCCGTTTCACTCCAATTTCATTTCCTTCCAATTCACTGCTCTTTTCATTACATCCATTTATATTTATTTATTTATTCTGTAGAAAAAAAAATCATCCTTTTAATTCGAAGCTCCAGCTCTTGCGCTGTGTTGCACATGGCATGGTCGCCCCGGCCATATCGGGTTCTCTCTAAGAGGATTAGGGGCCTGGCTGCGTGACAGAGCGACAGAGTGAGTATGGGGCTGAAGTTGATGGAAGGGGGGGGGGGTACATAAATGGGTGCTTCCTGATGCTCGGTGACAATGGGTGAGGGTTGGGCTGGGGTGGGGGGTGGGAAAGGGGGTCCGAAACAAATGAGTAGAATAAGAATGAGGAGCGGGAGGAGGAAGAGGGAAGAGAAGCAGGGAAGTAAACAGCATCGCAGCTTCTCCTCTGCCGTCAAAGCGCAGTGATCCATGAGTGGAAGAAGGCATTCTCACAGGAGGAGAGAGTGGGAAAGGGGAAGTGGATAAGCACTCCCCTCTCCTCATCACTCTCCCATCTCCCCTCCATCCACCTCTGCTCAAGTGACCGCATGTACACAGACTTTACATAATTCAAAACTTTTTTTAGGTCCAACTTTGTAAAATCACTGTGTCACTGTGCAGCAACTTGCAGGGAATTCAGATGCATGTCATTAAGGAGCAGGTAGGGGTTAGGCATCCTGCCCAAGGGTGCCCAGGGTCCAAAATGACCTTTTAGAATCAGCTATTGGCTGGTGGCAGGTGTTAATGTTGGACCATGACAATGCCTATAGGTAGGCTGTGGACATTTGGGATTGAACCCAGTAGCCTTTGGCTGGAAGCTGAACTCTCAAACAGCGGTGCGGACTGGATGCACTACCTATTTGCACTACCTGCATTTACAACCTATTCATCACCACTGTTCTACTGTCAATACTGTTCATACTGTACATATCTATTTATATATTCCACTTTACATAGGTTCATACGCTGCTGCACTTTACTGCTTTTATTTGCACTTCTGGTTAGATGCTAAACTGCATTTCGTTGTCTCTGTACCTTTAGTCTGTGCAATGACAATAAAGTTGAATCTAATCTAATGCAGGATAGTGTGGTGGTGGTAGTGGTGAGTGAAGTTGCATCTTGTCCATTCACGGGGACAGTGCTTCCCAAGCAACTGTTGTCCAACTCAGATCTCTATTCGGACTAGCATTCAGATGCTCCTCTAGTATGCACTCCTCAACCCCCACCTGCTTTAAAGACACCCTACTGGCTTGCTTGTGTTCGGCCCGCATCATCTTCCTCCCTTTGTCCGTAGGTTTTTGTTTAACCACTTTCTACTCTTCACTATGTGAAATTTATTTTATAGCCAGGGAAATTAGGACATCATCCCATTGTAGATGGAATTCAAGATTACAAGAAATGTAGGAAATCTAATGTGCAGCATAAGCCGTTTAACATTGGTACAAAGCCTGCGTATATGTATATATGCATGTATGTGTTTATATGTATGTGTATGTATATAAATAAATACAATTATTTTTGCTTCCCAGGTCGTACTAATGGCTAGTCACTTACAGAAGTGACATTCAAGTCCCGTTCTTGAGAGGTCCGCCTCTTGCAACAGATGCACTTAAGTTAATCAATGCCGCTGTCTCTGGAGGGAACAGCAGGCATGTGACTTGGCTCTGTCAAACAGGAACCATACACCAAACTCATCTATTTGAGGGTTTCCCCCCCCCCATATATTCATTAATACATTGTTAAAAAAGAAGAAAACATCTTTTCATGGACATGGCCATCACTGCTGAAAACAAACCACTAATTTAGTCACATGGAGAGGCCTGGGTTTGCCGTCTTTAACATCACTCTCTTAAGGCTGCTTGTTTTGGACACAGTAACTGGTTGTCATGGGGACCAAGGCAGCAAATCACACAAACATTGACATATTATTTCCGGAGCGATTCTGAGAATACCCATAAAGATATTAAAGCGGTGATTGTTTAATTTCGTGCGGCACTTGTTAATCTGCGGTTCAGCGTCTAAGTGGTTCAATCGTAGGTCTGCGTTGTTCCGTTTTGTGCTTTGAGGGCAACTTCACCCACAAATGTCCCCTGTGTGCGGCTGGCCTCCCGAGATCAGTGGAGGGCTGCCGACCGGGGTGAGGGTGTCCCTCTGCTGTTTCCTTCCACTGCATTATGTTTAATTTATAAAGGTGTCATGTCGTCTTTCATGTGGAAGGATGCAGTTCCGGTAAAATGAATCCTGTTGTTCAGGGAGTCCCGTGTCAGGGTAACAATGTTCCTTTGTCACATCACTGTGAGCCCATCAGATCCTATACCTACGGCTCGGGCCCCACCCCCTCCTATTGTGGACATTTGAAAGGGGGGGGGGGGCGCGCGCTATGCATCAAATCAGTTTCCTTCACTTGCCTTGTCAGATAAGTTCTGACATGGACACGAGATGGCCGAGCGGGATATTGCGGGAAGGCAGAAAGGAGGCGAGGGAGAAGACGGGGAAGGGGAGGGGTGTTTGGAGTCAGAGCTCCCCATGCCGTGGTTTGCATGCATTCTCACTTGTTGGCGTTCTCTCGCCCTCCCCTTACTCTTGTCAGTCTCTGTCTCGCTGCCTTCCTCCCACACTCTGCTTTTATCCTCGACCTACTTTCCTGCTGCTGCTGCTGCTGCTGCTGCTGCTGGTGGGCGATTCTATACACTGCCTGGCTCGCAGCGCTGGGAAACACAACGCGATGAAATGGGGACAGATTCTCCACGCTACGCTGAGTGGTCTGTAGGATTGGAGTTCCACCCCCCCCCCCCTCTTAAACTTTGTACACACACACACACACACACTCTCATTGCATGTACGCCACAGCTGTTTATGCCTTGTCCACTCACACACTTAAACACGTACACATGCATACATACAGTATATATCAGAATCATAATAATTATTGTAATAATAAATAAAACTATATATATATATATATATATATATATATATATATATATATATATATATATATATATATATATATATATATACAGTTTTGTGAAAATGTCCAGATCCTTTGGCATCACTGATATTATCGCTCCCAGTAAGTCCCAGTCTATTTTAACAACCCTGAAAATATTTGCAATCGCAAAGCCTAAACTTGTGTAATGCTGGCATTAGTCTTGTAACCATTGGGATTTGAATGTTCTAGCAGGTTGTGTCATTGCCTATTTTGGCCAATAAAAACGCAGAGCTAGTAGCTCTTGTGGCCTTGAATGGAGATATGTCCCTGAATTGTTGAGTTGGTATTAAGGGCTAATTGCTTCAAATGGTTCTGCAGGATTTTTGACCTTGGGCTTTAGTCAACTTCAACATTAAACGCTAGCCTACATGACAATACGACAGAAGGCAAGCTTTTGCAAATGTTGTCTTTTGTCTAATGGCCTTCAACAATTATTTGTGACATTATCTCTCACAGTGGTTAGCGGCTAACGGTGACTTGGCTAAAATATGGTTTTGCTGTCACTGGGGTGGTGTGGAAATTCTTGGTAATGACATTAACTAGACGAAGGGTTGCTGTGGCACTAGCCAACTTCAACATTAAACGCTAGCCTACATGACAATACGACAGAAGGCAAGCTTTTGCAAGCGTTGTCTTTTGTCTAATGGCCTTCAACAATTATCTGTGACATTATCTCTCACAGCGGTTAGCGGCTAACGGTGACTTGGCTAAAATATGGTTTTACTATCACTGGGGTGGTGTGGAAATTTTAATTAACTGTTAATTGTAAATACCGTAGATATGCCTAAATAATCATAGGATGTTGAGAACAAATAATACATTTTGGGATAGGAGGCCTTTTAGACTAGTTTTTGTTTGCTGTGCAAACCATTTAAGCTCCAGATAGTAATCTAGTACTGCTTTAAATGCAAACATGTGACCATCAGGGAAAGTGAACAAGGTTGAATGTGTAACAATGCATAGTAGGGCTGCAACTCTTTGTAGTTATTTTCATAGTTTATTAGTCTACAATATTGTTAACAATATTTCCCATTAATCATTTAGACTAGAAAATGTCATAATAACAAATGTCATAATAACAAATGTAACAAGTTACCATAGTCCAAAGGGATGTCTTAAATGTGCTTGCTTTATTTGACAAGCAGCCAAGACAAACTAAAGTATTCATTTTATAATGACCCATGAACCAAACATCAGCAAATGTTTGGTATTTGTACTCGATAAATGACCTTAACGATAAATCGATTCTAAAAAAAAATTGAATCGAAGAATTTTCTGTCAATCGCCAACTCAACTAATCGATTTTTCGACTAATGGTTGCAACCCTAATGCATAGGGGATGTGCAGGTAGCTAACGGGTCATTTAAGGATGCCATTTACTCTGCTCCAGCCAGAGAAAAAGCCCACAGGTGATTGGGTATCAGATTACCAACATGCAAAAACACTCATCCTCCCAGGAGCCCTTGCTCTCGTGTGTCGGTGGGTGGGTGCGGGTAGCGTTGCCTGCTCATTCATCCATTCTCCCTTACTCTAGCCATCTCTGTTCTCCATCTCTCTCTCTCTCTCTCTCTCTCTCTCTCTCTCTCTCTCTCTCTCTCTCTCTCTCTCTCTCTCTCTCTCTCTCTCTCTCTCTCTCTCTCTGTCTCTCTCTGTGTCACACACACACACACACACACACACACACACTCGCCAAACACAGTGAAAGTGATCCTTGTCCGCCAGTAGGTCAGATTCAGTCCCAGAGGCTGGAGCTGTCCATCTCTGGTACAGAGGTTTTCTTTTGTGTGGTCTCCCAGTCTGGTGAAGAGGCTGTCTGTATTGCTGTGTATTACCCCTCCCCCCACCCCACCCCCACCACCCCTTCAGATCTCATACATTTGAAGTGATAAGGAGACAACAATAGCTCCCCTCCCTCTCACCCTCTCTCCCTCCCTTTTCCAGTCCTTACTGCCTGTCTGGCCCTCTTGTTCTCCTTATCCCCAGGGGAGCTGAACTCCAGTGATCTGACTTCAACCATGGGTATTGCACCTGTTGTTGTTATTATTATTTATTTATTTTGGTTTCCAGTGTTTCAGTGGGAACACTGTGTTCCCAATAGGGAACCCAGTACTAGCACTAGCAGTTGGGACTGCTAGTGCTCATTGTGGTCTCCAATGTGAGAGTAACATTTGGGGAGCTAAGAGCTATACGCTCTTGCTCTCTACATCATCCTATACCGCCATTAGCAAGGCAGTCACTTGCAAAAGTTACTTTTCGACCCTCAGACAAAGGGTTCATTTGAGGGGATACAAATATTTAACAAGTGTGTGTGTGTGTGTGTGTGCTCCACAAATTGCTTAATCTGCTGTTGGTCCGTGGGTTGTCGGCCATCGGTGAGTCGTTTTAAACCCCCACCACCTCTCCCTCTCCCCAGTCTCCATGGTGATGGGGATCCCTACTGTGCGGCGCAAGGTGAAGTCGTATCTGGCGGAGACGCTGCACTCGCTCATCGACAAGCTGTCGTCGGAGGAGAAGCTGGACTGTGTCATCATTGTCTTTGTGGGAGAGGTGAGCTCACTGGTTATACCACATCTGCTGTGCGTCGTGTCTTACCACGAGCGCACACACACTCACACTGTTTCACTCTCTCACACATGTACTCTCTCACTCTCTTGCGCACACTCTCTCTCTCACTCTCACTCTGACTCTCACTCTCACTCACTCACACACACCAACACACTCACACACAAGTTGAACTCCCTTAAGCTGTGTGTTTGTCTATGTCAGTGTGTGTGTTTAACATTGTTGTCCCTACAGACGGATGTGGACTATGTTAACAGCGTAGTGGCTGGACTGGAGAAAGAGTGAGTACACGCACGCATGCATGTACGTACGTTTGCATACGCAGATGGAGGGATATGTTTCCAGTACATGTTTAGGGCATTGTTTTGTGAAATTCTTCTTAAAAAAATTAGATTCGATATTACTTTACGTTACTTTACTTTACGTTACTTTCATCTATAACTTTTTATCGACTTAATCAGCTGAAATCAAAATATTCTTTGAGCATATTGTTATTGCATTGTCAAGGAAACATAGTTGGTCAATAGTTCTGTTTTAATGGCCCTGTTACCACCTTGTATTAACAACGGACAGCTCTAAGTAGGTCAGGTCACACTTGATATTTACATGTGGCTCCACATGCGTCTCTGAGATCGTATCTCACTTTCTCCACCCTATATGCAAATAAACACGTACATCATTTCAGCTTGAAAAAGAGCACGTCAGTTGAATAGGCGGTCCTTCAGTGTGGCCATGATCACATTTCCGTTTACACGACTAACCGTCAATATCCACTATAAGCGAATGATCGCGCGCGATGTGCCGCCTCCATTCACTTTGTATGGGACGCGAGCAATTCGCTGCGCAAAGCACGCTGGGATTGCTTGCGGCGCGGAGCCAGCTGCGGCGCGGCCTGGCTCCGCTTCTGAATTTGCATAAAGTTGGGAGATTTCAACTTTATGCAAATATTTGCACGCGGTCACCAATCAACAAACAGGACGTGGGCGCAGGCCGTGACGTTGATCCCTCTGATTCATTACCACAATGCGGGCGGGAGCTAATTGATCCACTAGTCAACACGCCCCCAGCGAACGAGTCTTCAAGGCGGCGCAATGTCACGCGGATAATTCGCGTATAGTGGATATTGACGGTAAGGGTGGAGGTCCACTATAAGCGAATTATCCGCGTGACATCGCGCCGCCTTGAAGACTCGTTCGTTGGGGGCGTGTTGACTAGTGGATCAATTAGCTCCCGCCCGCATTGTGGTAATGAATCAGAAGGGTCAACGTCACAGCCCACGCCCACGTCCTGTTTGCTGAATGGTGACCGCGTGGATTCGCTGCGCGAATATTTGCATAAAGTTGAAATCTCCCAACTTTATGCAAATTCAGAAGCGGAGCCAGGCAGCGCCGCAGCTGGCTCCGCGCCGCAAGCAATCCCAGCGTGCTTTGCGCAGCGAATTGCTCGCGTCCCATAGAAAGTGAATGGAGGCGGCACATCGCGCGCGATCATTCGCTTATAGTGGATATTGACGGTCAGACTATGTACACACGGCAACGCTCCTGTTTTGTTTTTTTTGCGGGTTGAAAAAAAATTGCGTCCACACACGCATCGGATCACTAAATGTTCGCGTACACATGGCAACGACACCGTTGTGAAAACGATGTAATACATATGCCACGCCTACAGGTGGCGCTGTAAACCGACACAGACAGAGCCGACCGGACACACCAAAACTGTAGAATAAGGGTCTTTATTCTGGTCACGTGACGGTGACGACGGGACGGTGACAACATCGTTTTCACAAAGTAGCGGTTCCCTTGTCTACATGGCAACACAGAGGCGCCATTGCCAGATCTTTCCACTCTGGGACCCGTTCTCAAAAAATATCGTTTCAGGTCACCCGAAACGCCGTTGCCATGTGGATGAAAGGCCAAAACGGTCCAATATTTTATCGTTTTCACCTAAAAACGTTCCCGTGTGTACACCCTCTAAGAGAATGTGGATAAATGCGGCCCAGACCACCTCCGAAGGTGGTCTGGCTCACAATCAGATTTTTTTTCTGTTTTCTAGCGGTGTCCCCGACTAAGAATGTACATAGTCGAATCTGATTCGTCAAGTCTTACCTATAGTCGACTGATCGTCGAATCATGTTTTTGTTTTTGTTTTTTGCTCATTGATCCATATTCTCATTTGCGACATTGGGGGCGAACGGCGCACGTCGGCGAACGGCGCGCGTCACAACAGCCGCCCCTATTATTTTCTATGTACACCCCCACCCCGGCGGGGGCAGCGACGTGCCGCCCCGCTACAGTTCACGCCACTGTCCTATTTCACAGCGTCGCCGCGCGTCAAGTGCCGCCGAAAAGGCGCTTTTTTCTTTTCTTTTTTTTTTCTTCTTCTCCGGAGACGACTATATTCCTGTCGACGCGACGCTTCCTATGTGTGCTAGGGGCGGCACTTGTGTCATAGACGCGCCGCGGCGACAGTGTGTTGTGCACTTGATATTTATACAAAAATAGGCTATATATCATGATTTATTGGGAGAAATAAACTATATGTAAAATCAGACATTCAGCACCGCCTATAGCCTGAATGGAATGATCCTGTGTTTTGCCGACGATTCGACTATGAGATTGGCAGTCGAATCAGATTCCTTCGATCGAATAGTCGAATATTCGGGGTCACCCCTACTGTTTTCCTCATACCCCCTGCAATCCTTCAAAGTACCCCCATTTGAGAAACACAGTTGTATTTGACAATTTTATAATCCTTCTCTCACCCTCCCCCCGTTCTCCCCCCTTCCCCAGGTTCTCCACAGAGTTCAGCTCTGGCCTGCTGGAGGTGATCTCACCTCCTGCCGCCTACTACCCCGACCTCGCCAACCTGAAGGAGACCTTCGGGGACTCCAGGGAGAGGGTCAAGTGAGCCACCCACCCACCCACCTACCCAGAGAGAGATCGGCAGAGAGGGAGAGAAGGCGGGGGGGAAAAGGAGAGAGAGAGAGAGAGAGTGGATTGAGGAGTGAGAGAAGGGGGGAGGAGTTAGAGGGGAAGGCAGGGAGGAAAGGGAGAAGGGGGGGAGTGAAGGGGATCGAGGAGAAGGGGGGAAAGAGTAGGAGAGAGAGAGGGGGGGGGGAGGGATAGAGGAGGGTGGAAAGGGTGAAAGAGGAAGGTAGGGAGGAACGGAAGGGGGAATAGAGGGAGGGAAAGAGAAGGGGGTGGGGGAGAGAGGAAGGAGAAAGGGAGGCAGATAAGAGTCAATATGTAAATGGAGTCAGGGGGAAGATAGGAATGAGATGCATGAGAATGGTGACGAGGATTGCAGTACATGAAAGAGGGATGAGTCAGGTGCTAGTGGGGAGGGAGAGAAGGAGAGGGCTGTTAGGTAGGCTGCCTCTGTGCTTAGTATTCCACAGGCGTTCCCCAAAGTCAGCTCAGGGTCATACACAGCAGCTCTCTCCATTTCTCTCGCTAGGTTGCTCTCTTGCTCGCTCCGTCACCCTCTATCTCTCTCTCTCTCGCGCTCTCTCTCTTTCTCCATAATTCTCTCTCAGAGGAGCTTCCCTTTGTGAGCTCATGTTCAAAGTCCACCAACAACTGTCCTCATTAGAAATCAGATCATGGTGCGCCTCACATCAGCCCACTCTGTACCTATATTTGTGTACACACATCTTCATGTTCCTGTGTATGTACACGCATATCTGGTTATCTGTATGGAAACACGAGTGCATGAGAAAGTATTTGCTGTTAAACAAAGTGTGTATGTGAGTGTGGTGGTGCATCGATGCACACCGATGACTATGAAGATCAAGTCTGATTTGACCCTCCCAAATCTAAAACCGCAGTTCCACCCAGTTGTGTGTGGGCGACCACACTGTCATCCTAGTGTGTGTGTGTGTGTGTGTGTGTGTGTGTGTGTGTGTCCCATTGTGTGTGCGAAGCTTAAACACACAATAAGACAGCTGTTTGTTTAAACGCTCTACAGAGCCAACTCTATTTAATACTGTTCTGTGCGTTATATGCTCATATATGCTTATAGTATGCAGATATTCAGGAATATTGTTTTGTTGTAGGTGGCGAACCAAACAGAACCTGGACTACTCCTTCCTTATGATGTATGCTGTCAGCAAAGGGGTGTATTATGTACAGGTATGAAATAAAATCACAATCGTATTATAATAATATCGATCGATCCTCTGGTTTCAGACTTCCAACCCGTACACATTGAAGACGATAAAAGCACAAGTTAAAAAAAGTCTGACCAGCCTAGGCCTACACTGCCTTGTTGATTTAGTGTTGATTATTAAAGATTTGGGTGTAATTAGTAAGGGATAATCCACGACGAGGTGTGCATGTATTGAAAAATAATACATTATTTTTCGATACATGCACACCTCAGAGTGGATTATCCTGCTTATACCATGGGCACTTGCGAACCATTAAAAATATACGGGTGTTGAATCATATTTTGCGGTAATTCTGTCTCAAAACTACAACATTTAGTTTGCACTACTTTGTGTGTGCCTGTAAACAAATGGCAAATGACCGGAGAAATATATGGGTCTGACTAATGCCTGGGTCTGACTAATGCCTAATGTCAGTTAACATGAGATTCATATGGAATGCGGACGTTACCTTATTACTCCAGTAAATAGAGATGACCTTAGTAACGACATGGCAACGTTAACTTAGCCTATTACTCCAGTACATGGAGACGACCTTAGTAACGACATGGCAACGTTAACTTATTACTCCAGTACAGGGATTCCCTAAGTGTGGTGCGCGAGCTGCCACCAGGGGGTGCGCGAGAGGAAAAATGTAATGGCGGTTTGGTGTAATATTACACAATTACAGTGCTGTTTTTTAAGTGGGATTTTTCCATACAATAAAAAAACATGAACAGTAAACATTTCCTTTGTAATCCCTTTTATTTTAAATAAAAAAACTATAATTTATTAGTTTTTGATAGAAACGTAGAAGAAGACAGCTGCTGTCTTCTTCTTTTCCTCCGCGGCGGTGCGCCGCGACCGGCTCTGGGTCAGCTTGGAAGGAGGTATTTCAGATACCGAGAACACGGTACCCAGAACATGTTAAGAATCGGGCTTCTTCATTGGTTCTCATGATGCGCCTGCGCGTTTCGTCGCCGGTCTCAATGCCTTCTTGAGAGCGGGAAATTGTTTGTGATGGCTTCTTTTTTATGTTTGTTAACGTTTTAATGATTCAGGTTATGGTTATGGTTATGGTTAGGGTTATGGTTAGGGTTAGGGTTAGGAAATGTCCCGGCTACGCTATGACTGTAGGAAACGGAAATAGCATGCTTCAAGGATCGAACCAATCAGGGAGCGAATTCTTGCATACTAATTAGGTAAGTTATCGTGTTCTCGCCCTAGAACACGGCTACATCCATAGCTCCTTGGAAGGGTTCGGGGGCGAAGGTGGCCGGCGGCTTCGGCCTCTGGCTTTACAGCGCTCCCCCGCTCCGACCTCGCCGTAGTATCTCCGACCTCGCAGTATCTCGCTGCGCCTTCCTCCCCCCTCACGGGGGTCGGGGACGGGGCCCCCTCGCCCCCAGCGTGACTGTCGACCGGGACGGAGTGTCCTCAGTGCGTCCCAACCGCGTCGCGTCGTTCAGGGCCCGTCTTGAAACTCGGACCAAGGAGTCTAACGCATGCGCGAGTCAGAGGGTCCTACGAAACCCCGCGGCACAATGAAAGTGAGGGCCGCGCGCGCCGGCCGAGGTGGGATCCCGGCCCCCTGTTTATCTGTTTCGGAGCCTATTCTCTTAATGTTGCGGATCGTTTGTAACTTCATTGCAATTTAATTCAATGTACTGTCGTTCTATTTTCCATAACCGTTGTGTTATAATGATGCTATAGGTCCACGGTCATTTAATAGGCCTATTGCTGCAATTTTTCTTTTACGCGGCTGAAAATAACCGTAGGCCTACTTTCTGTCACTGAGCCGTGTCTGTCACTCATCCTCTTAAAAGTGGAAACTTGTGCGTAGCTTTGTTGCATTATATTGAAACTTTGTTGATGTTGTTATTGTCATGCGTGTTCTGGTTATTTGCGCATGATTAAACATGTGTCTTTATATGGCGATAAAACAAAGCTTTGTTGCGTTTTCTTTTGTTTTTTTTGAAGTGGGGATTGGGGGTGCGCCAACCCGGTTGGGATGTAGAAGGGGGTGCGCAGGAAAAAAGTTTGGGAACCGCTGCTCCAGTACATAGAGACGATCTTAGTAACGACATGGCAACGTTACCTTATTACTCCAGTAAATAGAAACGATCTTAGTAACGACCTGGCAACGTTACCTTATTACTCCAGTATATAGAGACGATCTTAGTAACGACATGGCAACGTTACCTTATTACTCCAGTAAATAGAGACGATCTTAGTAACGACATGGCAACATTACCTTATTACTCCAGTAAATAGAGACAATCTTAGTAACGACCTGGCAACGTTACCTTATTACTCCAGTAAATAGAGAGGATCTTAGTAACGACCTGGCAACGTTACCTTATTACTCCAGTAAATAGAGACGATCTTAGTAACGACATGGCAACATTACCTTATTACTCCAGTAAATAGAGACAATCTTAGTAACGACATGGCAACGTTACCTTATTACTCCAGTAAATAGAGACGATCTTAGTAACGACATGGCAACATTACCTTATTACTCCAGTAAATAGAGACAATCTTAGTAACGACCTGGCAACGTTACCTTATTACTCCAGTAAATAGAGAGGATCTTAGTAACGACCTGGCAACGTTACCTTATTACTCCAGTAAATAGAGAGGATCTTAGTAACGACATGGCAACGTTACCTTATTACTCCAGTAAATAGAGACGATCTTAGTAACGACATGGCAACGTTACCTTATTACTCCAGTAAATAGAGATGTTTTTAGTAATGACAACGGAGAAGCTTTCTAAACGTAGTCCCATCCGAGTCTGGTCCAAGTTGACAATTGTTAACATTTCGTTTAAGGCAGTGGTTCTCAACCTTTTTCAGGCTGGGCCCCCCCAAAACTGGTTCATTGCAGTCGGGGCCCCCCCCCCCATTGTTGACGGGGGAGGCGCGTGCGATCGTAACACTCCTCGGACCTATATGGGGGTATTATTGAGACAATATTATTTGTGTGTGCGTATCTCAATCTGTGTACCGGTATTCACATTTGTGTGTGCGTAATAAGATTTGTGTGTCTGTATTCACATTTGTGTGTGTGTAAAAAAAATCTCTGTGTCTGTATTCGTTTTGCAAGTAAAGACAAATCTGCAAATGTGTACAGAGATCTGTAAGTGTACACACATCTGTGAATGTGTAAACAGATCTGTACATGCGTACTGAGATCTGTAAATGTCTGTCATCAGTTATAACTCTGAGGAGCTCTGATTGGCCGTCTTTTTACACGTGGATTTTGGCACACTTCTGCCGTGCAGATCTGCAAATGCGATCCGTGTGTAAAACCGATTTGTCTGTAACTTCACGCAATACAGTCTACACACCACTAGTCGGCGCGTATATGTACAGATCTGTTTACACATTCACAGATGTGTGTACACTTACAGATCTCTGTACACATTTGCAGATTTGTCTG
>JAOPHQ010005788.1:47500-72685 GCA_030340625.1 Merluccius polli | reverse complement strand
CTTCAGTTTTGGGGTACTCGCAATACGCCTGCATAAAACTCTTTATGCAGGCGTAGGCGACGCGGTTTAGGCGTTTTATTTTGCTGGCATAAAATGCCCCCCATAGTGTGTGCGTGTGTGTGTGTGTGTGTGTGCATGTGTTTGTCTGTGTGTCCGCTTGTGTGTCTGTGTGTGCACTTGTGTGTGTGTGTGTGTGTGTGTGTGTCTGAGTAAGTATGTGTGTGTATGTGTGTGTGTTGGAGCATTTGCATTCGTTTTTGTACGGACGTTCGGCTGGAGCCGCGCTCATCTCCCGTCTACCAGGTAAATCGTCTAGCAACAAGATCGTCTGCCATGCTGGCACAGAAGTATTGTGATTAATCTCAGTGGGGCTAATGAAGTCATTATCTCCTCTGAGGGGGTCGCTTTGACGCTCCCATTTTCACAGAAAATATATGATTCATGCCGAGATACACTTCAAATGGCCTAACTGTGCGCTCACACCAAAATATTCATTTGGCCACTCTGGCCAACCGCTTGCCAGCCATCTCCAGGAGGCAGATCATTCAAGCAGCGCTGCAGACACCACGTTTGGTTGCGCCCAATATCACGTTTGTCTTTGTAGCTCCCGGCAGCTCAGAAAGCAAGATCAAATAAACCATTTTCCAGATTTCCCCTGTTTATTATTTAGTACGAAAATCATATTTCCAAACAATTTACTTTCGACTATTGTATGCCTGGCAACATAATTGGAAACAAAGTTGAATCTAATCTAAAAAGTGAGTTAGAGTCATATCGTTGGCCTGGCATGTTTCCCCACACGAGGAATTGGACCTGGTTCTTTCGCTCTCAGTACACACGACAACCAACAGAAATGAAGATCACGTTTGTGTGTTTGCTTCTGTGTTTGTGTCCCGGTAGACAAACAGACTAGATTACAGCTACAGGAAACCGGGGACGTGAACAGATCGTTTCTCCTCCGTGTTTACTAGAAACAAGAGCTGGAGAAAATACAATCGAGCTCTGCTATTGGTTGCTGCTTCAGCGGCGATGCCGCTCATTTGCATAAAGTTACAATTCTTCCAACTCTCCTCGTCGCTCTGGACGCGGTCATCGCGCCGCTCGCTGCTGCCAGGGCGTCGGACGCCTCTCGTCACCCGGCACCCATTTAAAACAAATGAATGCCAGGCGCTTTTGTAGCTCATTAAGCTTCTGGTGTGAGCACACAGTAAGGGTGCAGTGATGTAATGAAACGCTGCGTGTAAGTGTGAGTCAGACCATACGGTTTGAATGCAAGGGTGGTTAGCAAAGAGTGCATGGCCATCTTTGGTTGTGATTGCTGTGATTGCTGTGGATGATTGATCTTCTTTTCTTCTCGCTGTCCAGAGCAGAATACATTTTCCGTTGTGTTTCTGTCTGTTTTGTTTTCTTGCCGTCAAAACAAGGCACTCATATCATCAGTGATGGAGACTCATCATTTTCTTCCATTTACACAGACACAAAAGAACATAATGTACATATACATATCAGGGCTAATCCGAGTCCAGATCGAGTCATTGGTGAATTGAGTCTGATTCAAGGCCAAGGCCGAGTGGGAGACGAGACCAAGACTGCAAACATATGAGTCCGATTCGAGACCATGTGGCTATCATTATATCGATTGACTAAAATAGAAAAGGAAGGTTTCTAAAGGCATATTTCATCAAACATGTGCATGTTTTGAGGACAGCATTAATTGTAGACAGCTTGTTTATGTTCATAACATAGTTGCACCATTACTTAACTAGAATTGGATGCATCTATTTCACCTACTTTTTCTTACGGCTCCAGGACAATATCTTCTGTTTTACTGCAAAAATATTCATTGAAATACTAATGAAATATGCTAATTCAATAATGTATTAATTATGAACATTCAAGCATTCACTGCTGGGCACTTTCTTGGAAGAGATTAAAATGATAAAAGTAGTAACAGCAATATGTACCAATGCCATTTCGAACACAGCTTTGGTCTCTCCTCAGAACGAGTCTGTGACCGATTCAAGACCGAGTCAAATTTGGTCTGCGACCGGTCTGGAGACCAAGACCAAACTAGAGTACCACAGCTCTGATACATATATGCACAACACAGGACCTATATAGAAAGGCAAGGCAGAGTACAAATGACCTAAGGTTCAGTGATAAGAAGTTGGCAAAATGATCTGAAATGCCAAAAATGTCCCAGTGTTTCCCTCACACACGTCTCCTCATCTCAACTTTATTAAATGTGCTATATAAATAAAGTTGCCTTGCCTTGTCTCATGAATCAATGTTCCTTAAGCATCTCCATCTGAAACTGACTTGGCTGTAGACTTGGGACGTAGAAACATTAACAACATACACTTATGTAGCACATCATATGTATGTGAGTGGTTGTGGATACGACATTTTATTTAACTTAATAAACACAATATATTGTGTATTTTACTTTCCTGTTTAAAAATCGATCACAAAATGGAGCAGTTCTGAATTACAGAGCATATATTTCCCTACTTGTTTCACTCAAATGTAATACAGCAGTACGATGAGTATTATGAGTATTATTATTACAGACCAGAGAGAGAGAGAAAGAGAGAGAGCAAAGTGAGCCGTTCAATGCAGAATACAGACACAGAGTCACAAGAGCCTCCACATTTAGATTCTCCCACTCCTCTCCAAGGCCCCCAGGAGCTGGCAGGACCAGGCAGAGGGATACAAAATGATCACCTTCATCTGCAAGTTGCTATGGTGATCAGAACATTTCACTTGCGTCACAGACGTCACCTTTAACCATCAACTGCGTCAGCACCCCATCACATTTGCATCAATGTTTTACCCAATGCTTTAGAGGGCATCATTACATTTTACTTTATTATACTTTTTACGTTTGTTATCGCTAAGCCTGAGTGTGCAAGTGCACATGCGTGAGGAGCGAAATTCTCGATGGAGCGTGAAATAAGCTTCACTGGGAAGTCGGGGCAAACCACGTGGCTGAATGTCTCTTGCTACTTCTTAATTAAGTAGACGCAGCTCTCCTCTTCAAATGGTAAATGGAGAGCCTCTGAGCTCCTGGCTATGTTTCCCCCCCCGTGCTCATGGCTCTGTTGTGAAACACTGAGGCGCAGTCTGAGTAACGCACCACTTGGCCCCAGTCTTTAACTGTACTGTAAGTAAGTCTTGGAATGGGTAACTGCAGTGCAATACCATCTCACATTGCACATTAATGTTTTTTTGGCTTATTGCTGCTGTTGTTGTTGTAGTTTAGTTTTCTTTTTAATCAGCATGTATTTACTGTACAGCAGCACTCAAAGCAGCAGTCAAAATAGTACTTATTGAATTATCCAAAGAGTTCCTGAGGGAGGCCTCTGCCTTTGACAGCAGAATATATCTGTCCCTCCCTCCCTCCCTCCCTCCCTCTTGCTCTATGTGAGGCCAGAGAGGTGTGATTAAGCGTATGTGTACTGATGGGTATATGAGATGTGTGCGTGTGTGCGTGTGTGCATGCGTGTGTGTGTGTGTGTGTGTGTGTGTGTGTGTGTGTGTGTGTGCGTGTGTGCGTGTGTGCGTGCATACATGTGTGCATGTGTGGTGAGCACACGGTTATGTGCTCCAGACTGTGATGAGTGTTGAGCAGGCAGCACTATGATAACAAACATATCTGTTCCCAGCACCTGCCCGGGAGCTAAAACCGGCCCCGTAATCAAGAAATAAAGTGGGATGTACAGAATCTGAGACTCTAGGGGTTTTCCACTGCTAATACTCCATGTGGCTCCCTGTTAAATCTTAGTATTGTTCAAGTGTTAAAACACTGCAACTTCGAAGCATTTATAAAGTAGTAGTGCATGGCGAATTCATCATTTATAAAGCATTGTCCCTACATGAATATTTATTAGTAAGCGGTTCATAACCACTTATAAATGATGAATAAGATAACGGTTTATAGGATCATTTATAAAGCATAAGTTAATGATTTACAAACTATTTACTATGTGTTAATAATGCTTTATAAACAGTTAGTGCTGCAATTCATGATTAGTTAAGGTAATTACGCATTAGTTAAGTCTTTTGTGAGGACTATCTATGCCTAAAATACCAAAGGGAACATTCATGACAATGTACAGTTAACTCTCCGCCATATTTATTCACAACCAACACCAAAACATTGATTGAACAAAACTGGAAAAAAGTCTGGGAGCACTTTAGCTCACTTCCTCTTCGTTAATAGGCAGCAGTTTACCAGACGTCTTGGCTTCAATTTTGTACCATTTTCCTACCAGTCCTCCAGAATTGCAGAGTTACATTTTGTGGCAAACACAGCAAATTTCACCTGATTGTTTTAGTTTTTGTGAGGGACTTCCTTGTACTGCCAGGCACAGCGATGAACACTGACCACCTCTCCTTAGTCAGCACACACAGACGCGCAATCTTTGTTGTATTGCTTAGGTGCAAATCCAACTCATCACCAAACAAATTGCTTTGGCAAACAGCAACACAATTTTATTTTCATCTGGCAGATTCGCCGAACAGCAGCTAAACATCGCATCCATCACAGCAAACAATGAGCAGATACAGTAAAAAAAAAAAATGGCTGCAGGAAAACCAAAAAGAGAGGTGGTCTGTGTGATTCAGCCATTGAAAGAATGACAAGGCATGATAGAGGCATAGTACAGTAAACACATTATTATTGTTAATACACTGTATCCGTTTCATCTTTTCTTTCTTGTTTTGTTACTACATTAGTATGGGGAGAGGAAGAATGGCTGGTGGGTGGACAAGAGACAAGTGTGTCTTTGATCATGTGTGAGGCATCAAGGGGGGAAATCTGGAAAGCCTATTTTACGTCTTTGTACTTGAAGATATCTAGTCCCCTTGATTGCCAATCATGTGAGGTCAGGATCTGCAGTTATCAGTGATGAGTGGCATGCTTATGGTGTACTCCCCCTGCACTAGGGTACCACCATCGCACCCTCAACCACAGCAGATGTTATGTAGATCCCCACACTGGTGCCCATACCCAGCACATTGAGAGGGCCTGAAGATCCTACAAGGAGCAGATCTGGAGGCTTAGGGGAAATCGGACTGAGAGTTTGCTTTTCAACCACCTGAAAGGGATTTTTTGAAGTGGCTTTGTAGTAGGTACTTATCTAGAGTCAGTGTATTACCTACAGTAGAAGGTGGTCGCCGTGCCCCCAGTTTGGAGAAGCCGCCAGCTGTTACCGGCGCAGGCGCTAAGCAGTGTACTGCTGTGAACGGGGCCAGCAGCAGAATGTATTTTAGCCGCCTAAAAAAAGGCCCACCTAAAAAAATCAGTTTAAATGTACGCTGTATAAGTAATATTCTCACCACTTTACCTTGCCGTCAAACAGCCCTTTCCTTTGGCACTACGTTTTCTCACCCGTAGCACTTCTGTATTCCTACGCATAAGCGCCACTCTCTCGCAGCACCACTTATTTGCGGGCGGCATACAGCGCGAGGCAAATTTGCGCTTATGCGTAGGAATACAGAAGTTATACAGTTGAGAAAATGTAGTGCCAAAGGAAAGGGCTGTCTGTGGTGAGAATATTACTTATTTATACCATGGCCCGTGTGAATACTTGATTCTGATTTGCTGGAGGGGCGTTGATTAACCCTCGATAACTGCATGGCCATGACGTGATCGTAACGTAAGCACAAAACATTAATAACTGTCAACTTGGACCGTAGTCGGACAGAACTACATTTAGAAAGCTTCCCCATTGCCAGGTTGTTACTAAGATCATCTCTATTTACTGGAGTAATAAGGTAACGTTGCCATGTCGTTACTAAGATCATCTCTATTTACTGGAGTAATAAGGTAACGTTACCATGTCGTTACTAAGATCGTCTCTATTTACTGGAGTAATAAGGTAACGTTGCCATGTCGTTACTAAGATCGTCTCTATTTACTGGAGTAATAAGGTAACGTTACCATGTCGTTACTAAGATCGTCTCTATTTACTGGAGTAATAAGGTAACGTTGCCATGTCGTTACTAAGATCATCTCTATTTACTGGAGTAATAAGGTAACGTTGCCATGTCGTTACTAAGATCATCTCTATTTACTGGAGTAATAAGGTAACGTTGCCATGTCGTTACTAAGGTTGTCTCTATTTACTGGAGTAATAAGGTAACGTTGCCATGTCGTTACTAAGGTCGTCTCTATTTACTGGAGTAATAAGGTAACGTTACCATGTTGTTACTAAGGTCGTCTCTATTTACTGGAGTAATAAGGTAACGTTGCCATGTCGTTACTAAGATCGTCTCTATTTACTGGAGTAATAAGGTAACGTTGCCATGTCGTTACTAAGATCGTCTCTATTTACTGGAGTAATAAGGTAACGTTGCCATGTCGTTACTAAGGTCGTCTCTATTTACTGGAGTAATAAGGTAACGTTGCCATGTCGTTACTAAGATCGTCTCTATTTACTGGAGTAATAAGGTAACGTTGCCATGTTGTTACTAAGGTCGTCTCTATTTACTGGAGTAATAAGGTAACGTTGCCATGTCGTTACTAAGGTCGTCTCTATTTACTGGAGTAATAAGGTAACGTTGCCATGTCGTTACTAAGATCGTCTCTATTTACTGGAGTAATAAGGTAACGTTGCCATGTCGTTACTAAGGTCGTCTCTATTTACTGGAGTAATAAGGTAACGTTGCCATGTCGTTACTAAGATCGTCTCTATTTACTGGAGTAATAAGGTAACGTTGCCATGTCGTTACTAAGATCATCTCTATTTACTGGAGTAATAAGGTAACGTTGCCATGTCGTTACTAAGATCGTCTCTATTTACTGGAGTAATAAGGTAACGTTGCCATGTCGTTACTAAGATCGTCTCTATTTACTGGAGTAATAAGGTAACGTTGCCATGTCGTTACTAAGATCGTCTCTATTTACTGGAGTAATAAGGTAACGTTGCCATGTCGTTACTAAGGTCGTCTCTATTTACTGGAGTAATAAGGTAACGTTGCCATGTCGTTACTAAGGTCGTCTCTATTTACTGGAGTAATAAGGTAACGTTGCCATGTCGTTACTAAGGTCGTCTCTATTTACTGGAGTAATAAGGTAACGTTGCCAGGTCATTACTAAGATCGTCTCTATTTACTGGAGTAATAAGGTAACGTTGCCAGGTCGTTACTAAGATCGTCTCTATTTACTGGAGTAATAAGGTAACGTTGCCAGGTCGTTACTAAGATCGTCTCTATTTACTGGAGTAATAAGGTAACGTTGCCAGGTTGTTACTAAGATCGTCTCTATTTACTGGAGTAATAAGGTAACGTTGCCAGGTTGTTACTAAGATTGTCTCTATTTACTGGAGTAATAAGGTAACGTTGCCAGGTTGTTGCTAAGATCGTCTCTATTTACTGGAGTAATAAGGTAACGTCCGCATTCCATATGAATCTCATGTTAACTGATTGTGTTCCAGGCATTAGTCAGACCCATATTTCTCTGGTCATTTGCCGTTTGTTTCCAGGAACAAAAAAGTAGTGCGAGCTAAAAGTTGTAATTTTGAGACAGTATTACCCCAAAATATGAATGAACCCACTTTTATTATAATGATTCACATACAATGTATGTGTTCAATGTATACAATGTGTTTGTTTGGAGTATTTCAATAAATATTGCTATCTTCTGTATTACTTGTGTAGTAATTGTATTTTTCTGTTAAGAATATCATTTTGAGACTAGTGTGAGTATTGGAACTGTTACAATGGTACATGAGGCATTTCCAGCCTTTAAATGTAATTTATAAATGCTTAGTAAGGCATAGATAGTCCTCACTTTATATGAGCTCACACAAAAGACTTAACTAATGCTTTCTAACTACCTACCTACCTAATCATGAATTGCAGCATTATTAGGTTTTTATAAAGAATTATTAACACATTCTAAATAGTTTGTAAATCATTAACTTACGCTTTGTAAATGATCTTATAAACCATGATCTTATTAATCATTTCTAACTGATTATGAGCCCATACTAATGAGCATTCATGTCAAAACAATGTTTTATGAATGAAATAAATTCACTATTTACAAGTACTTTATTAATACTTCGACTCTAAATCGTACAAAGATATTCTGCCATAAAGTGCGACATGAACATAAAGTCTTTCTTGCTCACCTGCAGCTTCAACCGCCCCTGCCATCAATCACTATGATCAGTGTCCTACTCCCTGTCCTGTCCTGTCTTCATTCCTTCACATGCCCCTAGTCAATCATAATATCATCATAATTCCAGCGGCTCTGTCAGAGCTCCTCCTTAGCCACAATTCACCAGTATTTCATCTTATTTTCCTCACTCCACCCACTCACCCTTAACTGAATACAAGCAAAAAAAGACTTGTGTGCATGTTTAACTAACCTCTGAGCACCCCTTTCCCATCACTGCAATTTTCTAATCAAGGCTGCCTTTAGAAGAGAACGCATGGTTAAGCACATGCATGCTATCATGCTGTGCTGGTGAGAGTAGCCGATCTATTCGCTTAAAGAAAAGGCCGGCAGGCTGAATGGGAGAGAAGCAATGATTAGCCAGAGAGGAGAGGATGCCTAAAAGCTGCCACTTCTTAGACACAGGCCAGGCAGTCCTCGATAAATTCACCCCCCCCCCCCTTTAAACACACACACAACTTCAATTGAAATTATTGGACTGACCGTGTGGAGCACTTTTGGCATTTTATTTCAGTATTTTATCTTAGACTGAGCACATCATTTTTTTGAAAGAGCATTATTTACTCAACTAAACATTAATAATTGCAATACTGACAAACTGACTGAAGTCTATGATAAACAAAAAACAAGAGATATGCACATATCTACGCCACCGGTATCCATTGCAATGCAACAGAATTCTCCCAATTAGTGCATCTGGCTGAGTGCGATGCAGCGCACCAAGAGACACGCCTGCCGTCAAGCTGCTTATCTTTGATTCCATACCCCAACACAGCAACAAAAACAAATCCACGTTGGATCGCAGCCCACCACAGGATTGCAACGTGAGATAAAACCAAAACAACAGGCTTGCCACTTCTTAGCTCATGCATCTCCTTACACGCGATTCCTTTACATCAAGAGACATTTGTGGAGAGATAGAATGCCACCGCTTACGATGGCATGAGAGTTGAACAAATACGTGACGGCTGACGTGCGCAGGTTGCAACGGTTCTGCTTGGACAGTGTACACTGGCTCCTGTTCATGTAACACAGTCTGTGTGTGACCCTAGCAGGCGACACATCCTCCTGTCTCTTCCTCTGAACAGGACGTATTCATGTGCTGGAGAGCTGGTAAGCGGCCCAGCATACAAACATTTTCATCCCATTGAGGACGATCGCCGCCACCGCAGACAGCGTTTTATTTTTAAATGTCAGAAAATACTCGGCCCTATCATTCAACCTGGTAACGCATCACAAGGAGGTGCACCTAGCTGAGTTGAAACTAGACATTATCATCACACACTTGATTTTACTTCATTATTACATAGGGCCACCACTCACATTCTGCCAAATAGTTTGAAAGATATAGCCGAGTGTGAGTGGCGGCCCTATGTAATAATAGGAATCTGCAGAGAGGGTGAAGGGAGGGGGGGGGGGGGTAATGGGCTGTGTGCACTGCATGCATTATTAGCAGAGTGTAAGTGGTGGCCCTATGTAATAATAAAGTAAAATAAAGTGTGTAGCGATTGAATGAACGTTTTGTTCTGAGAATATCTTATTATTTTTTGTTTCGGAGAAAAAAAAACTCCCCCAAGCAAAAATTATACCAAAAGGAGACAAATTAAAAAGCTAGATATTGTCCTATAGCATCATACTTAATGAGGAGCACAAGGGACACGGGGTTGAGAATAAGATGAGATGCACTACATTAAAATAATGCATGCAGGGCACACAGCCCATTACCCCCCCCCCCCCCCACTTTGCCATCTCTGCAGATCCCTTAGTCGTTTAGTTTTGTTCCATTTCCCTCATAGAAAACGACAGCCAATTTCCCACTGAAATAATTGCCTGTATTCTTTTGCTGTTCCTTTGAGTCCATTGCTTTAGTATCTTAATTCCAATACCTGAGCTGAGTCATACATAGTGACACAGCCAGTCACAGTGGGTTGCGAAATTTAAAGAACAACAACCACACCAACAACAACAACAACAACAACAACGAGTTATTCAAGTAACAATGAGTAATTAAACACAGACGATAGAAAGCAACTCAAATATCATAAGGCATATTTCTATATATACATGTATGCCAATGCATGAATATATGTGTATGGGGTCAGGGAAAGGGAGAGGAGGGGCCTGGTGGGTTCTGGCCAGGGCCGGGTGGCAGCATGGCCACTCGGCAGGCCAGATAATTACACACCCTGCTGGAGAAACCTCTTGGTATTCACAGCACAGCCCCCTCAAATACACCAGCAGATATTGCAACTCTGAGGGACAGAGAGGCAGTGAATGTGAAAGAGAGAGAGGAAGGCAGAGAATGAGATAGAAGTGGAAGTGAAGGTAGAGAGAATTAAGTGAAGGCCATCCTCACACCTGAAGCTAGTGCGGCGCCGGAGGCCTGATGTAACGTATGCTTTTGAGCATCACCTATTGAACATATGTTTTTTGACCAATGCTAATGGGGTGTGGTTAAGAGTGCATATGACATTGACTGCATATGACACATATGAGGAAAGAGGGCCGGTTTCTGATAGGGAATGTCAGTTGATGAAGCCCAGCCACTCTGCTTAGGTCAGATGTTGGTTTTTAATAAGATGCGGTGTTTGTGTGTGTGTGTGTGTGTGTGTGTGTGTGTGTGTGTACATCATTAATATGTGTACATGGGGGCAGGGCTGTTTTACCCATAGAGGTTACAGGTACATCTTCATCTACTCTTCCATGAGCCCTTGGTCCTCGGCATCGTGCACTACAGGAGTCAGGTGTGGTTGTGAATGTGAGCTTGAGCCATGGGACGGTGCAGGATACGGAGGAGGAGGAGGAGGAGGAGGAGGAGGAGGAGGAGGAGGAGGAGGAGGAGGAAGGGTTGAAGGGTTGGGAGGAGAATGGAGGGGCGGGGGGGGGCAGACCACATTGAGAAGGCTTGAAGAGAGGGGCAAGCAAGCGGGCTGTGTCCAGGGGAGAAGGAGTGTCACTACTGTGTTGTTGGCCTGTCAGGCGGCCGGCGGCTGGGTGCTGTGTGCTCTACTGAAGGGTGACAGCAAAGAGACAGTGCAGCTCGCTGCTGTCACTGCCACTCTGTGTCCCAGCAGCCACTGCGGCAGTGCACACCCAGCTGGCATTAAAGGCCACCGATAAGTTACCGCCAGGATACCTTTGTACCTGAAAGCCTTATCAGGGCTCTCCAGCAAAAGAGGTGCTCGACCTCGATGAGAACAAACCTGAATAAATGAAGGTAAAAGGTGTTGTAGGTGGCGGCTGGGTGGCTCAAGCCACGAACATGCTGACCACGTAGGCGACACGCCTCGTGGCGACCCAGGTTCGATTCCGACCATCTCTCCTATGCTGCGTGTCATTCCCTCTCTCAACCCACTTCCTTGTCTCTCTCCAATCTCCGGTCCATAAAGCCCTAAAAAAACAGCCTATAAAAAAAATATATATATATATTTATAAAATAAAAAATAAAATTATATATAGAGGGAGGGGACGTTTTTTTGAGTTGTTAATTTTCAAAGTCTCTCTTTACGACTCTCAAATCTTACCTACGGCACCTTTTATATATATATTTATATATATAAAGGGAGGGGATGTGTTTTTGAGTTGTTCATCTGTCAGGAGTTGCCTTCGCCTGCCTTTGTATGAGACAATTTAGATTTTAGACCGCTCCCGGCTCATTTCTGACCAATCAGAGCATCTCTTTCCTGATTGGTTCGGGTGCCTTAGGTAAGATTTGAGAGTCGTAAAGAGAGATTTTGAAAATTAACAACTCCAAAAAACGTCCCCTCCCTCTGTAAATATTTATATAGAGAGGGGACATTTTTTTTGTGTTGCATTCACCCACCTGTGACAAGCAAGGTTTCCCCCAAACCAATCAGGGAAGACATGCCCTGATTGGTCAGAAATGAGCCTGGGAGCGGTCTAAAATCTAAATTGTCTCATACAAAGGCATGTGAAGGCAACTCCTGAGAAATAGTCTAACTGCGCATTTCACTCACTAATAGCTGACATATCGCTATGGCATTTCTAACAAATTATGCTCAAATCATAGCTGTTGTATCTTACCTACAGCACCTTTAATAGCCTGTGTAAATATTGGAGCATATATGCAAATGCTGGAATATTGAAAGAAACGCTTACTCATTGCTCAACAGTTACCATTGCTCTTATACCTTTTTTCCCCCTCTGCGGTTCATTGAAGGGGTTCAATGCCAAGAAACTGAGATGTAAAGCGCTAGGCATTAAGTGCTGAGAAAGGAGCCAGAGATCCTTTCCAAAACATTCTGGCGTGGAAGCCGGGGAGACGCAGTGATGGTTAGTCAGGTTAATGTGCTGCCTTTTCAGCCCAAGAATCATTCATCAAACTTGAATCAAATGTCGCCAGGGGAACTCCATCAATGTGAGATTAAAGGTTGCCAGCCATTTACAGACAGACAGGGAGACAGACAGATCGATTATAACGTTTTATATCCCATTCTAGCTAATAAAGTGCAGTCACAGACACTAATATTAAACATGGATAATAAATAATAATGGTCTTGCTGCAAAATTCAATCAAATATACTTTTTTATCATTCACAAAATTTTAATTTGCCTATAGATGCTAAAAAAGGAGGGGTGGAAAACAAATTAGGGTAATAAATTGCAATTTCTCTGGTACATAACATTGCTTTAATGTTCAGAGATAGGTCAGCTTAAGTACTGCATTCGGGATCTGGTGGGACAAGTTAATTATGTATAGGAAGTTAACAGTGTACACTTGTGAAAGGCGAATGAAGAACTTTAAAAGCTTGGATGGATGGAACCCAAAATAAAAATAAATGTGTTTCTGTATACTTGCATTTCAATCTTTATGAGATAACAGCACGGTACATAAGTCCCAGGATTGTCCCTCATGCCTGCTATAAATATACAGGTGGGAGGTGAGATACAGTGGAAGCAGGTTATTACATGGATCAGCAACCTATCTTAACTCTTTCATCAGCTGATGACCTGTGGAGACCTGCAATGCTGAGCATCTGTATGGCTGAACTCAGACTGACCTCACACACACGTATGTGCTGATTGGAGAGCTGATCAAATGTTTCACCTATTGTCCCCGCCTCCTTTCTATATGTCTTTCCCTATGTGAGTGTGAGAAGGAGAGGTTAAGGTTAAGCTCTTTGCTGCACTGTAAAGGGATCCATTGAGAACAGCAAGATCGGCCCACAGATCTTGCGGTTTGCTATCCGTGTGAAGAGATGTACCATAGTACCCTACCTTCGGGGATTGCTTGTTAGATGGGAATTCTTTCACCAGTAAATTATATTTCTGAAGAATTGTCCAATATTTCTGATTAGTTCCTCTCCCGTCAACAAATCTGTCCGTGGCAAGAGCCAAAAAGATGTAATTTTTCTAGTGGGGACTATTAACTTAGGCTTTCAGAGTATAATATGCCTGGTAAAGCATTGTACACCAGGAGCTAAAACAAATGGATTTGGTGTGATACATAGCAGAGGGCAGACATCACTTTGTTGAGAAGTGAAGGGTAATTTATCTTCTCCACAAACAGATCTGTTCTCCCCACAGAAGGAGCTCTGCCAAATGTTTCAAAGAGTAATCTCTTACAAACAATTGCTAACAACATATCAGCAAGTGGCATCTTAACTGTATTGGTTAGTTAGCTGCATGTGACTTTGCATTAGCAAAGTTGTATAAGCTCTCTAGTCTCTGGGATCAACTGCTTTTAAATATGCATGTTAGGCCCTCAGCTGATAAAGTGAATGGTTAAAGGTTAAATACAAACATTACTACTCCCGGGCTGCTCTGAAATCTAGCTTGCAAATATTTACCCATGGATATTCTCTGGCATTTGACCCCAGTTGGTAGCACTCGGTAGCACTCGGCCATCGGCAGAATGATCTGTACTCTCTGTAAACAAGGCTTCGCTAATTGGAAAATAACATTGGGGGAATGACAGAGTTATTCAATACAGCCAGATTCGCAACAGCAAATCTATATTGTTGCGGGATGAGGAAGAGAAGTTCAAACACACACCACATCAGTCCAGATTGAAAATAACAACATGCACTATTACACGGTTGACACATGGATGAGTTTATCAACATTTTTTACCTCGAGCAAAGGAAAAGGTGTGGTGGCATTAAAGAATGCAAATAAAAATATTGTTTATGAGGCTGTCCTCCAAAGACAATCAATGGCAAATTACGTTTGAAAAAAATCTAGTAAGATACATAGAGATGGGGATAGATCAGTGGAGATGGACTGCATTTCCAAGGTGAAAGAGCAGATTGTCTATCCTGTTTCCACTAGGGTGGTCAGACGTCACTGTGTGCTGCCTGTTCTGCAGGATTCAATTTGGAGGGACAAGGAAAATGTCACGCAGTGTCCTTCTCAAGGTTACGCACCCCATCGCCAAGAAGAGATTATATGCACTTTAGATCCAGTTCAGCCATGTTGTTTTGTTGAACCCACTCCAGCAAGGAGACAAAGACTTTCATCATCACATTGGGGGGGGGGGGGGGGGGGAGGCCTTTGAGAACGCCTTTGTTTGGTGGCAGACTAGAAAGCACTTTTTATTTGTTTTACAAACTTTTATTTGCCAAGTGTGTACTGAGTCCAAGTGTGTCCTCCAGTCTCCTTATGAAGATCAAGTTGAAATTGGTTGTATAATGTGTAGTTCCAGTGTCCAGCCATGGATAAACAGCTACACAAGTGTTGCTGATGCAGCAAACCACATTGCTATTAACTTTTATTCCCTGCCTCTCTAAAGTAAAGCCACTCTCATACACACACACACACACACATACACACACACAAAGAAAACACCATAGACACCCCACCCACACACACACACACACACACACCATAGAGAGACACACACATACACACACACACACACACACACACAAATAAACACCATAGACCGCCAGCATGCAACCTGTGTGTGCACAGCATATTACAGTACCAGTTGACTGCCTTTCCTAACGTATAGGCACATTGATTCATGAATGGATTTCAAAATGTTCAACATTTCATGTTCGCGACCACAAGATTATACAGTGCAAATACACAGCAGCTAATTGTTTGGCAGGACAAGAGAAGAAGAAATGGGGCTAAATGATGAGGTCATCTCTCAGTGGAAACACTCTGCACAAATTACCGCCCAGAGTGGCTGGGCTCTCTCCTTTCACTGCATCAATCACCGCACATGCAGCCCTCACTGACAGGCACCATCCATTTTCATATAGGAGAGAGAGAGGGAGAGACAGAGAGAGAGACAGAGAGAGAGACACAGAGAGAGAGAGAGACAGAGAGAGACAGAGAGAGAGAGAGAGATGGGAGGCGGGGGGGTCCATCTCTAGGTGGGCAAGGAGTTCTGAAAGCTAAAGTGAGAAATCACTTAGCAGTACTTCCTAAATGGATGCCATCTGGCCTCAGTAGGGAAACCATTTGGGAGAGGAGAGGAATGTCTGCAGACCTGCAGGCCAGCAGGCAGGCCGGAAGGTGAACTCTGTCTGGATAAAAAACAGGGCAGTCAGAGGCACAACATCTTCATTCCCTCAGCCCTATTCCATTTTAGCAAGAGGAGCAAAACGATCTGGTCTCCACCAGAGCCCAGTGTGTCAAGCGCACCTGACAGAGACTGACTGAGCTTTGGGTGGGAGCCCCCCCCCCCCCCCCCTGACAGCAGAGATGAGAGGAGCCGGGATGAGCGACGCCCCCCCTGCAAGGCTCAGGCGGCTTAGACAGAAATGGCAGTGCCCAGATTGACAATGAGAGAAAGTGAGTAAAAATACTCTGCATTGAGTTTGAATAAAAACAGTGAAGACAATGTGTTTATTCCTGCATGCATGTCACTCATTGCACGGTTTGTAAGCCACTTTACCTGACAGGGGTGCAGTGAGGTGATGGGTTGATTTATGCTTCCAGCTGAGAGGAAAATAAAGATAGAAAGGCCACGCTAAGTTGTTGTTTGGACCCAAAGTCCAGTGCAGGCCCAGTGTAGGCTTTGAGTTGAGTTCACCCTGGCAATGCTCACATGTTGATCTGGTAGATTCCTGTGGCCCCGGCTCAGGCCCTGGCTTAGGCACTAGTGGAGAATAGGATCGGGCTCTGTGACGATGGCGATTGCAGATCTGAGTGGATACGACTTCCACCCGTTTGTGTTCACAAATCCCAAATCCCCTTCCCCAACAAGCTGTATAAATATTGAGGGGAGGGTTTTATCATAAACCAACTTTAAACAAATACAAAATTGTCAAGGGCTATGAAGCTCAACCGGCTACAATCAACCTACCATCACTTAGACGGCGCCAGCTTGGTGTTTTTCCAGGGATCAAACATGCGACCGGCAGTGTTTTTTTTGTCCAGGGATGGGGTTGATATTGATTGTGATGCTAAAGGTTGTTGGCCGCCTATCCCTATTCGTATAGATGATTCTTATAGCCATCTATATGTAACATAATAGTCAGTAAACACACATGTAAAATGTGGGTAAATATGTGTTGATGAAGAATGATACAATTTTAGCACTTTCAGTTATCCACACTCCAACAGTTAAGTTAATTTGCTATGGGAAAGGCCCTCAGAACAAACACCAAGAATCAGTCCAGTATTGAGCACACTTGTTATAGTTATATCCAAGTCTACACCATACAACATTACTTTTGGGGAAACTGTGTGCATCGCAAAATCAACCAAAATTGTGTTTTGCCACCCGGAGCCTCTAACTTGAAATGAGAAGCATTGTCACAATCTGGGCCCATGTTATTATATTGAGACTGTTGGGGCCTTATTTGTCAATTCATTCAATTGCATTCCCTAGTAACAGTTATGCATCAAAATACTTTAATTTGTACCCAATAAGCTGCAGCTAACCTGCAGCAGACCAATCAATTCTATATTAGATCAGCATAGCTGAGTCTTAATGATAAACAACCACGCGTGTTCAAAAACGTAAAAGTCTTCAACACAAACATTACAAACTGACTGATCATGGCATTAACAAATGTGTGTGTGTGTGTATGTGGAATTATTTTAATCATGCCAAGCAGTCAATATCAACATGTTTCGAAACCCATTTATTTGTTTGTACGTCGAATATAAGTTGCACTTCAAATCTTCAGTTTTGAAGTCCAACTTTGAAGTGCACTTCAAGTCAGTTAAGGTCCCATCAATGGTGCAGCTCCTCAACACATCTCTGACCCGCTCACTGCTTACAAACCCTCGGGAAGCCTTGGACTGTACCCGTGATCAGAGGTACATCTGGAGAAGTTGCATTCAGTGATGGGCCCACTCTCTGGAACAAACTGCCTGATTAAATAAGATCTACCACAACTACATTTCTTTTTAAATCATTTTAAAGCAAGCTGAAGGCCTACCTGTTCTTTCAGGACTATGGCTAGCTGTCTGTCATTCCGGCCGTCTGTCTGTCTGTCTGTCTGTCTGTCACTTTCTCTCTTTGGGTGTATGTGAGTGGGTGTGTTGCACGGACATATGTCTGGGTATGTGTGTGTGGATGGGTGAGTTGGAAGGGGATGAACTATTTTTACTAAATGTATATATACATATTTAAATAGTTCTAAATTATTGATTTATTTGAGTTCATATGTGTTGTGTGTAAAGCGCATTGTGATTACTTTGTATGAAATGTGCTACAAAAAAACACTTTGAATTCGATTTTTGGATTTTGATCAAAGCAGTGTGACATTTGTTAGAAGACCCCAGTGGCGCGCATCGTATAACGCCCACAACAAAACATCAGGAAAACCAAGTCCTAGTTTTAAAGTGCAACACACTCCTCACCCACTCACCCACTTGTGTATGTCCGGGCCTCATGGGCCAGGACCAACAATTATTTTTCTTCTCAACCCCACTTGGCCCCCAAACTCAATGCCATGGAACCAAGCAAATATGCCGTCTGCCACCTCAGGGCGACGGAGACCTTTGTGAGAAATTATTCTTCCCTCTGGTAAATGTAGTGAAGATGCCCCTCTGCTGTTTACAAATGAAACTTTAAGAGTGTAACATTGGGCGCTGTGACTTATAATGCTATTGAAGTCCAATAAAATATTTTACAGCAGCTTTTGCTGCTGCTCTGCTCTGCTGCTTATTAAAAATAACATATGAATTACATTACATTGTAGGCTGAAATTAAATAGCATTAAAGCAGAAATCCATAATACCATGCTATTGCTTTTTAATTAGATCTGACAGTCACAAGATAACATTAGTCTGCCTTTGTAATTATTATAGATGGGAATTGTTTGCTTAATACGTAAATACAACAAACGGTGGCAAAGGTTGAAGCACAAATGGATTGTGGTTTCCATTATGATTTTGTTGACTTAATAGGTTTGAATTCAGTTGGTCAGGGAATTGTGTGTATATCTATGCTGGCACACATTAAAAACATAAACACATGTAAGTAGTCAACACTATTGTTAAGATAAATATATTTATTTAGCCTCTGTGCAATGTTTATTCTGCATGTGTGATCCCTGACATATCTGCTAAATGCTTTATCTTACATGTGTTTCAGTAGCATAACAGATTGGTTATGACAACTGTTTACTTTTACAGGAAAGGCAACAACATTAATAATACTTATAAGACGTCCCACAACACAACTTGTCACAGTTGAAGGCGAACATACCTGAAATATTAGAAAAATGCATTGCTAAACTCGGCTTGCTATTTGATGAATATAACAATGCCAAAAGAAGGCCCTTAAGATAGTTTGTATTTATGATCACAGTGTCTTTCCTTGACATTCATAAATGTGCAAAATGAAAGACAAAACAGGAAAAAAAAAAAAAAGAAAATTGGCAATCACAAATAATAATCTGTGTTAATTGCTACAGCAAGTGGCCCGAGCTGAGTAAGTAGGTTGTTTCTCAGTCGGGACCGGATGGTTTCTGCACGCTTCACGCCGTATGAAACGAGAGGGGAAGCACTATGTGGAGAGCCACGCGTGCCGCTAAGCCACACAGCTCTCCCCACCGTATGTCCGCATCCCCAGAGCAGCAACTACCGCTCACAGACCTTATAATTAGCATGTGTAATGCAAAGGATGACCTTCATCTTTGCGCTCACTCAGAACTAATTTGATCCCCTTCCTCTGTACATATTTCATTTGCACACATCCAGTGTGCCACGCACAAACCCACCCGGGCCATTATCATGCCCGCCATCTATAATGCCCCCTGCAAATATAATGAAATATTGATTTGGGTTATTTTGAATATTTTAGTAACCACAAACAAAACAAAATGTTTGTGTTGTGTTTACTCTAGACTACAAACTATAGACTACAACACTTAACTTTGAATTCCATTCTCACATGTTGGTTGTCTGCTGCATGATGGAAATACAACGTCCTTTGTAAGTCACCAGTAAATTACATTGCAAGGTTATAATGTGATGCTTAAGAGGAGGATGACTAAAGGTCAGGGCTGGTCACCCCCCCCCACCCCCCCCCCCACCCCCTAACCAGAATGTGAGCTGGAGGGCCATTGGCGGGGGGGACGGACCCTTGAACAGACTTCTCTGGTGCCTTGGACTTACTGCGCCCGAAGGGGATGCGGGCCTGGTCTGCTCCCAGTGGCTGTGAGACCGAGTGGGGAGGGGAGGAGGGATGGATGAGGTCCGCACACTATCCCCTTCATCCACCGCCAGCCCTTAACGTACCGGCAAGAGCTGTTGTCATAGCAACGGGGAGGCCTGCTGACGACCTGGGAACATCTCTCGACAGCACCCCTCTCGCTCGCTTTCCTCTCTCTCTCTCTCTCTCTCTCTCTCTCTCTCTGTCTCTCTCTCTCTCGGTAAAGGCCGGCCCTGTGGCTAAATGGTGACTTTAGCTTTGCAGATACGGCGCGCTTCTGCCTCCGACCAATACATTTACCCAGGCACCTTTTTTTATGCGAAACGTGTGTGTGTGTGTGTGTGTGTGTGTGCGCGTGTCAGCTTTACCTGAGTTATGCAATAAGATTTTGTAGATTTAAGATGTTTTCTACAATTTAGAATCCATCAAGCCACAGATCGCTGAGTCGCTCAAAGTATTATGCGGGGGGGGGGGGGGGGGGGGGCGGGGGACACCTGTAGCCATGACTGTAAATTAAACAGTTTTTTTTTTGCCTGAGCAGCTCCTTGAATAGAGTTATTACTAGTTCGATTGCCTGAGTTTAGCTGCAAATGACTATGGATTTTTCTGAGATTTCAACCTTTTTAATGTGTAGAAAAAAGTGACAAAAAAAAAGGGTGGGCCATTTAGACAGCGCTATAAGCGGGGTGAATTATGTGATGAAAAGCAAGCCGTGGGTTTTCATTGCCAGGATTTCATTTTTTTTGTATATATTGTATCTTTCCTCGGTCACAAATCTTCAAAGCTTCTTCTTGGCGGAAAAACCGAGGCCCAGTGGCACACATGGCTGATGAATGATGCCGGTCACCAGGGTTTCTTGTTTGATGCAACACGGACTAACACTAATTAGATACAGGGAAGATGAAATCATGTGCGCGGGAACGTATTGTGGAGGATGAAGGAAGGAGGGAGGGAAGGAGGGAAGGTAGGGGGTCGTGGGTGGGGGGTGGGCAAAAGCACTGAATGAGGAGAAACGGGTCAGAAGAAGAAGAAGAAGAAGAAGAAGAAGAAGAAGAAGAAGAAGAAGAAGAAGAAGAAGAAGAAGGAGAGGAAGTATAATCACTTTGATGATAGCTTCTCAATCAAACACATGTAATCGTTGTTAATAAGGCAGACACAGCTGCAACTGCCTGTCTTCCATAACCACGGTGTGCAGTTTTGATGCAGACAGATTATCAATAATAAAGGCAGCTGAATATTGAAGATTTATTTTTCTCTTTCCAAATGGTAATGGGTTTGTAAATCAGGGATGTCATATGATTGATTGTCATAGAGAGAGCGCTCCAAAATGAGCCTGTGTGTGTGTGTGTGTGTGTGTGTGTGTGTGTGTGTGTATATGTGTGTGTTTGTTTGTGTGTGTGTGTGTGTGTGTGTGTGTGTGTCTCTAGCCTGCCTCAGATCAGATACTACTAGAACAAGAAGCACCGGAGAGAGAGCAGTAATACATCACTGGAATTATAAATTGCCACCATATTTGTTCTCCCATGAACCAACTGTGTATATGTATAATTTAACCAGAATATGAATCTCGACTATTCACTATTCACTATTCACAATTCATCACAATTCACTTTTCACTATTCACCAAACGATTTGACGGCAGCGTTATTGCTTGACGTTTATGTCCGTGCCTTGGGCGCTGTCTAAAGTCTTCCTGCCACTGAGAAGCCATGCATAATGCGTTTAAACTGCAGTTGTTCCTATCATTCTGCTGCTCTGTCAGGGGGTGGGGGTGATTCCATTTGCATTGCCACACACACACACACACACACGCACACACACATACACACAAGATTGTTTAATGTCACCTGACACCATATCTCATTTTCTGTGAGCATTTGCTCTCAATGTTATGACAAGTGAGGCGTCTTACCAGAGAGAGAAAGAGAGAATTGCGAGAGAAAGAAACAAACACTTTGATGAAGAATATGTTCTTACGGTTTATGTAACATATACAGCGGCTTTACTTAAATACATTTGTTTAAATGTATATGCCTTATATTCACTGTTTACCTACCGCTCTTGTGTACGAAGTCACTAAGGTGGATCTCATGTGCTTGCGTTTGTGTAACTGCAATAATCAGCACCATCAAGTTTTCCACTTGGTTGGGTTTCTCTTGAAAGGTAATTGAGTCATTTACAGCATTACCTTCAAATGGTACAAAGGAACAGAACACAGGCACAATAAATTACTAAACGCAAACCATGTCTCACATATTGCAGATGGCTGCGTTGTTATAAACCACTGCCCTCTTTACTTTGCTATAAATGCAATCAATACAGTCCAAGAGAGTCTTTGGCAAATAGAAAAAAAAACTAATTGAAAATTCAGCCTCAGAACAACTCCTTCAAAATACATGTATGATCTTCTCATGCTTCATGTTCTTCACTATACAAATGATCAAATAGACAAATACAATATACATGCATAACAGAAATTCAGAACAGAAAGTCTAAACCCCTTCCCTTCTTTGTTTTTTTTCATCCAACATCATCGATATTACATATCTGCTATTATAGGGTATCTAAATCAACCTGACCTAATCTGATTGAACTCTCATGTAATTACATTGCTCTAAGTTGTTTGAAGGAATACATATTCAAAATATTATTTAAAGTAATAATAATAATTTCGAAGATTTTCATGTAAATAAATGTCTGTTAAGTCACTATATGTCGCCGATTGAGGTAACAGAATGGTGATTGAGCCTATGGCCCACTGATGAAAGCCCTTGCATTTGCAGTATTATAAATGTTATGAACTGGGTGTCCGTGGCGACACACCTGCAACTACTGCTTATCACCAAAGATGTCGCCAAAGAAAACTAAACAAATGTTTGAGTTTGCCAGATTTTAAATTATATATTTATTTATTCTTTCCTTTTTTATACATACACATAAAAAACACAAACATCGATATATATATATATATATATATATATATATATATATATATATATATATATATATATATATAAATATATAGATTGAAGATACATAGATTTAATAACAGGCCTCTCCTCCACATCTTCCAGTCTTAGGTGAATGATTGGGAACCAGAGAGCAGCCCCCGCAGTCCAACCCTCCCCAATGCTCCTCCCTCCTCTCAGGGGATGGCCAAGGTCCAGGATGGACACACAAACGCATGTGACAGGTACACAGATGTTGTTCATAAAGGCGTGAATGAACATACAGAAAACAATAATTATGACTGACTGCCCAGGGACTGCTGATGAAATGTCCATTGTCCAATGTCCCTTAAATAGACAAATAAAATATGTATATAATATATATATATATATATATATATATATATATATATATATATATATATATATATATATATATATATATATATATATATATAAAGACTTTTAAAATAGCATGTAGTTGGCCTTAATGATGTGAATGATTTTTTATATTATGTCATATGCCCCCCCCCTCCATATTGTATTATATTAAATGTAAATGTCTCTTCTCCATGTAGACTGCCATGTTTACGAAGTCAACAGTTTACAATGTCCCTATCAGACATTGCTTTGGGCACTCACTGTGTGCCTCCCTGCAGCTCTGCCATGTTAGAAGATAGCCCGGATGCTATGGAAAATGGCAGCCTGACTTCAGCAGCTCGACAGGTCACCGTCCACCGGCACCCCACTGAAGGCTTTGGCTTCATCGCAGGCAGCCAGAGGCCTGTCATCGTACGCTCTGTCTCCACTGGTCAGTTTTACATGTGTGCGTGTGTGTGTGTGTGTGTGTGTGTGTGTGTGTGTGTGTAGGTGTGTGTGTGTGGGTGGGGGGAATGTGCAAGAGAGACTGAGAGAGTGGTGGTGCGTAGGGCGAAAGTAGCGACTGCAGCACTCAATAAAGGTAATTGCTTTCCTGTGATGACTCAAATTTCGATGTTCTTCATGGTCATGTTTACGTGTGTTTGTGTGTGTGTGTGTGTGTGTGTGTGTGTGTGTGTGTGTTCGCTGTGTGTGTGTGTGTTTTCGCCGCTCCAGACGGCCCTTCCATCGGGAAACTTCTGCCCGGCGACCAGATCTTGGCCATTAACGAGGAGCCGGTGAGCGAGGCGCCCCGGGAGAGAGTCATAGACCTTGTAAGGTAACATCCTTTACTGTCCCCAGAGGGAGGCTATAGGCATAGCAGCGGGCTGTTGCTATGGAGGGGGGAGGGGGGAGGGGGGGGGGGGGGGGGGGGGGGATGGAGGTGTGGTACAAAAGAATGAATGGATGAGGACAGATGCAAAAGTAAAACTTGTTTCATGGGTGACCATGAGTTACATCATCACCGTGGCACCACCGGGCGAGGCTGTGGTGGAACAGGTGAAGGACGGCAGGGAAAAAAAAGGAAATGGCAGCGATATAAAAAAAATAAAATAAAAAAAAAGAACAAAAACAGGCTAACCTCTCCAAATACCACGGCTCTCCATGATGTTATCTAACCCACTCTGCTCTCTTTCTCCCTGCCTCTCTCTCTCTCTCTCTCCCTCTGCCTCTCACTCTCGCTCCGTCTCTCTCTCACCCTGCCTCTCTCTCTCTGCCTCTCTCTCTCTGCCTCTCACAATCTCTCTCTCTCTCTCTCTCTCTCTCTCTCTCTCTGCCTCTCACTATCTCTCTCTCTCTCTCTCTTTCTCCCTTGATAGACGCTGCAAAGACTCTATTGTTCTCACTGTGCTGCAGCCTCACCAGGTACTCCTTTACTCTTTACCCTTTACCATGAAACCCTGCTCCTCCTCCCTACACCTGCGGTTCTCCATCTTTCTTTCTTTCTTTCTTTCTTCTTTCTTTCTTTCTTTCTTTCTTTCTTCTTTCTTTCTTTCTTTCTGTCTTCCAGTCTTTTTTTCTCTCATTCGTTCTTTCCTCCTCTCCCTGAAGACTTGTCCTCTCACATGCATTGTATTGTATTAATTGCATATTGTAATTATATAGTGTTTAGGGGCCATCATCTCTATATTTATATAATTTCATAATGAATGCTTTCACTCTGTCTTTGTGATACACTTAATCATTTCATATGAGCACACAGCATGCAATAACATTTTATCACAGAATTACAGGGTTTTCTGAACACAATTAAATCCAAAGTATTGAGACTATAAATAACATTAGAGGATACAACATTTTTGTTTTCATTTGAAAGTGATAGGGTGTTCTTGTGTCCACTGAAATATCACATTTGAACACAGTTGTAAACGTTTAGCTTCACGATGCATATGATTTCATTCCGAATGTTTTATCCTATAATACATTTGTTAATTACACACAGTGGGTTTCATAAATCTTGTATATTTCCAAGTTGTTTTCAGTCCCAATCAGAGGGAACAGATCCTTCCCTCTGCATCTCTCTTTATTTCTTTTAAGATGAGGCTTCT
>JAOPHQ010005788.1:0-42500 GCA_030340625.1 Merluccius polli | reverse complement strand
TTGATTTCATTAACACTATCTGTCCTCTCATATCAGTTGGTTCCATTGCAAAGTTTGTTCATTAAATAGAATCTCAATGATTAATAATTAATTCCAGTAGTATTAAAAACTAAAATGACTCAGTAATCATTTTCCTCAAGTTATAACGAGACAAAGACCACTGCTTTGTGAAATATATTTTCTTTAATTGAGTGATCAATCTGAAAAGTAATTAGAAAGCCAACGTAAAATCCATCGAAGGAGAGCCGCTCATGCTTTAAATATTCTCCAGGTGGTCTTGTTAAACCAGTGGGTAGGTTGTAAGGCTAAGACTAAGTCTTGCTACCGGGTCTCAGGCAAGGAGCGTGGCGAGATTCTTATTCCAGTCAATTCTAGTCTCATCCTCTTCTTCAATGTGGCTAATTGTTTATTTTCTGAAGGAAAGAGTGGGGTCTGGAGCCCTTCCTTCCCCTCACTCTGTTGCCAACGGTGAAGGAGAAGAATGTCTGCAAGTCGTTATCTCAGCTGCTCAAGACCTATCAGCACCCACCACCATCAGGCAACAAGGTGCAGCCTGTCACCACCTCCCCCCTCTAATTATTCACTACAGATAGCATGTTTAGTGCTGGATCCCATTTGGAGCAGGTTTGAGTTGTCAGTTGATCTTCAACTCTACCCTCTACTAATGCTTACATTAAATTCTAATGCCATTTTGTATATGGTATATATGTGTGAGTAAGGGTTGGATGTTATCTTAAGCAACACACAGTTTCTTTTGAGGTGAGGCTGATGGATAAAGGCGGACCAAGTGGCTGTAAATGTAGCTCAACAGTGCCCCCAAGTGGACGCAAATACACTGCAAATTAGAGCCCCTAGACAGGCCATTTATCTCTCATATATTATTTTGCAGGTCACCCTTGCAAAAGAGATTTTAAAATCTCAACATGTTCTACCTGGATAAGTAAAGGTTAAATAAAAACAATTATTTAAAATGATTCATCCCCCAGGTCCCACCTCTGCAGGGGAAGCTGCAGTACATGCGTGTTCTCAATGACCTTCCACCTTTTGGCGGATTGCTGTTTCACACTGTAGGACTGGTAATTACTATTTGCATCTATATTAGTCCTATGTTATGCAGTCTCACAATACAAATAATGAAGCTCAGGCTGATGATATTATACTTGTAAATCGTGCCTGTGTTTTCTTTCCCCCCAGGATGAGAAACAATCAGCCACCACTCTGCTGGTCGGTCCCCGTCATGGGATCAGTCACGTGATTGACCTAAAGAACAACCTCACCACGGTGCTGTCTGAGTTCAGCCGTGTGTCCAAGGTCCAGCTCTATCGGGAGAACCAGGGTGTGGCCCGGGTGGAGGTGTCCATCCACGAGGCAAAGGTATCAGAACCTCTGATAACAAATAACAAGAAAAAAACAAGAATGATACAGAAGCTTGTATTAAACATACACTGGGAAATTACCAAAACATATGAGTTATGATGGCATAAATGACGATTCTAATAATCCAGCACTTGATTTTGTCATGTTTTTTATGATAAGAACAGGCAATGCCTATTGCCTGTCCCCTAAATAGTCTCCTAATTCCCCACCCTGCCACCCCCAACAGCCTCTGGTCCTGCTTATGGAGTGGCCTGATGCCAGCAACTTTGCCTGTCTCATATCTGGCTACTACAAGCTGTTTGTGGACCCCAAGCGGACCATCTACTTCCGGGCACCTGGTCACTCTCACCTGACCAAAGCAGGTATGTAAAATATCCCCTTCTGTATTGATCACAATATATATATATATATATATATATATATATATATATATATATATATATATATATATATATATACTGTATATATATTTATTGATCCCAAAATGTATACATGAGTGGGGGAGAATGTAGGAAATATAATGTGTGATACTGTTTTCTCAGAATATTGGTTCTTAACAAAGCTCAGTATTTAAGAACATACTGCTACAAATAGCATTACTCCACCTTTTGTATCTAATTGTCAGTCTGGCCATTTATGGCATCCTTCCATCTATAGTCAATCGACTTGGACATTAGCCTGCTTCTCCATCTGTACATGGAGTGAAATCACCCACGGCTCTAACCAGATTACCATGGAACCAACCATCCCATAGCCCCCTCTGCTGTCTCTTCTCTCATCTCCATTTGATTTGTGGAAAGGAGACACCCTCCTCTCTTTTTAAAAGAGATGGTAACCTTCTGGAGATTTTACCATGCATACTCATAAACAGTACCGCCCCAGCATTTTCAATGTTCTTTCAATCGGCCTCCATCTTTAGCCTACCTCAATCTCATCACATTCCACCTGAATTTAACCTTGCAACCTCAAACAGCGCTTCAACCTTCAGCATCCATCTCTGAAATATTAACAACGCCTCATGTGACCACCAGCTGCCAGCCTCCGCTTACCCATCAAGATGTGCTTCACCCCCCAGTAGTTCATAACTCCTCAAACACTCAAATGCTCTGACACTTCTATCCTTAGATTACAGAGGCTCTCACCATGCCCATCCGCGCTCTGCAGCCTCAGGGTCATTGAGCTCAGGGCGACGGGGAGAGGAACGGGACGGTTCCCACAGGGATCCAGGGTCATCCAGGGCCCTAGTACCTGCAGAGCCTCAGCACCTGGGCCTGTGTCACGTCCACCTGCGGGAACAACAGCAGATGCAGGAACTCCAGACGCAGGCTGAAGCTGAACTTGACATCAATGAGAACTTCATTTCCCAGGATCCCCCTGAAAGGCCCCGCACTAAGTCTGACCCCACCCTGCAGAGCACGGAGGAAGTCGCTGGTGCTGTGGAGAAGGCCACAGTAGATAATTCAGCTTTTCGAATCCGAGCTCAAACAATGAGTCAATCTCAGAAAGCCACGCGATACTTCTGTGACTCATGCAAAGCCAGGCTTAGAGCAGAGGGCCTATCACCTGTATTAAATGGTTGCGGCAGCTCCGGGAAGCACTGCTCTTCTGCCTGTGCATCCAGAGATGGCGGTGGGGCTGTGGACCTCATGGCTATACCTCCTCCAGGAAATGAAGAGGAGGATGAGGAGGAAGCAGATGATGGAGGGGGGAAGCTACAACCACCAACATCTGCTATCGCCGCCCCACCTCCAGGGTTCAGGGACAACAGTTCAGATGAGGATGACGCTAAAAGAGGAAAGAAGAAGCGTGCTACTCCCAGTCCGGCGGCTGCCTCTGGGAAGGTGGCCAAGGCCAAGGAAGATGTGCCTGTTACACTGATTGATAACGTGGCCACCAGAACCGTGCGGGATCATGCCCAGGAGCTTGATGATGCCCTGGTTTCCACTTTGCAAGCCCTAGAAGCTTTGGCAGCCTCTGAAGACTACCCCCATCACCCCCAACAGCCAACGCAGACTGCAGGTCAAAAGACTGATTCACGCCAAGACCCTCATTTTACTCACAGAATAATCAGTAGAACTTAGTTACATTTTATTGACATTCTTTTACACTGCATATAAATCTATATTTGATTGTTATATTTAATACATTGTTATATGTGATACACTAATATGTATTTGTAGTTTTTTTTAAAGTGTAACAGTGTAAGCTGTTCAAGTAATTAGAAATGACTACTACTAGAAACATTTGGTTTGGTTTGAGTAAGCTTTAACCTTCATGAGAATACTAAAAGCATTATTTGTATATCCCAAAGAGCACCCTCACATGCTGTAAATAGAAAAAAGCAAATAAGTTACATATAATAGGTTATTAGCATAATAACTAAATATATATTAACAGGTCCATTAGTGAATTACAGTATTTTTAACAAGTAGAAAGATGCTTTCTGATAATAATTGCCTTGTTATTCATGTCTATTACTCTGACAGTGTTGTGCTTTCTTTTTCGACAGGACTGATTGTGTTAGCTGCCATTACACCTGAGTCTTCTTTGGATTCTGGCCATGAGACCAACTCCTCAGAGTTGACTGACGTCTCTGAGATGATGTCTGCCATGAAGCAGCATCAGAACCAAGCCTACCTACTGGCTCATCATATTAACAAGGAGCGTATCTTTTGCCGCCGGGACTTCCCTCTGGCTATTCCCGGCTGTACTGCTCAGACCATAGGTACTGGGGCCTTCTCTGTTGGTCAAATTCGTGCTGGTTGCCCTCCTAAACAAGTGATTCTCAGCAAGACTGTACCTTTAAAAGTCAACCCAAGTCAAGAGACGTCAGTGCTAAGTGTTGTTGGGGAACCGGTAAGCGCTCCAAAACCTATTGAAAGTGAGTTAAAGACTGAAGAGCTGAAATCAAAACCAGAAACCACCAAAGGAAATTCTGTTGACCCACCTTCTAAGTCAGTAAGAGAACTCAAAGTTTCCGACCCATCACCTAAAGTCCAAGAGAGTAAGGATCAGAAGTTATCCAATTTGGCGGTGGAAAAACGTAGTCAAAAGATTTCTGACAGCATCAAGGGTAAAATAACTGCACCGACGAGTAATGACCCCACCGCCAAAGCCTTACCTATCCTCTTGACTCTGGACATAACTGCCTCCAACCAGAACCCCCCAAAAAACATGTGCCAGGATGCCAAGACTGCCTCTAGTGAGACCATTAAGCCTTCAAGCTCTAATGAATATCTTCCAATCGATGATCTTTTCTGCACATGCCCAGTACGGGTAGAGGCTGGGCCTCAGCTCAGAGTCAAAGATCCACACATTCAGAAGATGGTAGTATTTCAATCCTCCTCCCCTACAGACGATGAACGTCTAAAGGCCAAAGGTCTGCAGCTGACAAATAGCAAAGATCTGTCAGTACGAATGGGAGGAGCAGACCCCATTTTGGCCAAAGTCCAAGCAAAGTATTCCCCTCACATGCCAGTGAAATCAGAGACATGTGAGAGAAAAGAAGCAGCAGAGGATAAAGCAGAGGGGTCCCAGAGCAAAGCACATCCTGAGCAACAGAAATGTCCACCCCAAAAGTCATTACCTATTTTGGATGAGCCGACACACCCCAGCTCCTCTGTAGACAAGGTCTCCACCCTACCGGCCAGTGACTCAAAGAAGCAGAGCAGTGGTAAGGGGAAGTCACATCGTAGTGCCCCGTTCCTTAGCTTCAGAAGCCTCCTGTCAGCGACATTCCCAGCCAGAATGCGGCGAGAGACAGATGAGCGGCGGGCTCAGCTGCAGAAGGTCCGACAGTATGAGCTGGAATTCCTAGAAGAGCTTCTGAAGCCCAAGTCATCCCAAGGAGAGTATCTGCCCCAGGGGTCCTCACCTGTACCTTCAGGTACACCCTGCGCTTGTCAACTTCGCACCAGTCCCGTCTTGAAGGCACCAGGTATCTCTCGGGAGCAACGGCGTAGTTGTGACTGCAAGAGAATGTGCAGAGGTATGCGTCTTCCTGACACGCCGGTCGGCTCCACTACGGAAATATCCCAAAGAGACAGAGAAAGGAATATCTCCAAAACCCCGCCTGCAGTCTCCAAAGCTCCTCACACTCAAGGCAGCACGCGGAGACCACAGACCCTAGAGCTAAAGACCACCAGAATCCGTTCTACCAGCCTTGAGTCGAGAGAGCCCAGAGGGGAGCAGGGGTCCTGCTTGCCAACATGTACCTCTCAAACGGATTGCATGGGAGCACCACAGTATAAAAAGCTTCAGAGGCGCTACAGCATTGGAGAGGTGGACAACAGCTCTAGCACACCTGTATATGCTGAGGTCAAGCCAAAAGCAAAGAGTCTCGAGAAGGAAATGGAAAGAGTGAGGGCCACAGGACTGAGGCTTCCAACTCCTGTGGAGCCGGTCCACACCCAGTCTCACCAAGCAGAGGGGAAGGGGAAAAAGGGTGTGTTCTTCATTCAGGGTGAGGAGCTTTTACGTGAAAGTAGAGAAGGGCCTGGGGAAGTGCTTCTCACCATACCCAGTGAAGATAGTGATGACAGAGAAAAGTGTTGTTCCTTCTGTTTCTGCTACAGAAAATGTGAGGCAGCGGATGAAAGCAGTGAGAAGGATGAGCTCTCATACTCTATCCCCCTTCAGATTCTTCCAGGAATGCAGATTGATTCACGCACCCTACCCGTAGTCAGCAAAACTCTCCAGGTCCTCAATGCAGAAGACTGCAGTGGGGAGGAAGAGGAACTGGAAGAAGAGGAACCACAAACACAGGAAATTGACCTACGGGCTTGTGGAACATTGGAGGGGAGCCTTGCCCGAGTTCAGGCTCTGCAGGGGAAGACGTTTACCCTGCCTGATGGCTTTCTGAACGCCCAGCTGGATGCTAACGAGTTGTTAGCTATCCTGCGGCAGTGTGCTAACAGTCCCCAAGCTGAAGGGGAGGCCCGTCTTCAGCCCTCACGGGTCACTGAGTACAAACAAGAGCTTGCGGTGCGCTTTAAAGAGTTCCGGGCTTCCTGCCGACGAGTGGCAAGTGTGGAGAAGAGCCCGACGCGTATGCTTGCTGTGGTAACGGGTAGCTTTCAGGTGTTGTGTGACCTGACTCAGACCTTTATCAAGCTGGTCCGAGGTGTGCGCTCAGAGAATCAAAGGCTACAGCTGCTAAGAAAGGTTGAAGAAGTGGCTATCAACTATACTTTGCTTCTACGCGCCGCAGAGGAGTCAATGGGACATTCAAGCAGCCTCCCATCGAAGACCATGAGCCCTCAAATTTGCAGCACCAGTAACATGAGCTCTCTCACTCGACCCATCAAGACATTACCCACTCAGTAAAGATAAGCTTAGCTATAGTGGGGACTCAAGTGTATAGGCGGGTGCTAGCCCAGGTCATCATCATCATCATCATCATCATCATCATCATCATCATCATCATCATCATCGTCATCGTCATCATCATCATAATTTATTTATTGTTTACATTTTTTAAAGATGTGCTATGATCCATATCAAATAACATTTGCAATGCAGCTGTTTCCTTTCATGTTTACAGGCACTGTGGAAGCCTAATGGATTTCTTTTTTTACTGAAAAGATATAAGAGATTAATGCACAAAGGATGAAGGACCGGTAGACACAGGGCTAATCACCTCACATTCAAATACTTCAAAAAGTGAATATGATATACTATTTTCTATGTGACGTATATTTAACTTGTACCTTCTTAGCAAATAATATACAATTTTATGTTAAAAAAAAGTGTGAAAATATTATTTTAAATGAATTAATATAAAAGAGAAAATATAGAGATCCTAATAAAGAGTCAGACATTATTATGTGCTCTGGGCTATAATACTGCAGAGAGCTCATCACGTAGCGACTTCTGTGAATTAGCTAGTCCAAAGCATTGGTTTTATGGATGGTGATGTGTTTGTTTCCTAAATTTCCTAACTGTTGTAACACAAAATGGGGATCTATCTTGGCTGTACTGTCTGATGTACCGTTATAAAAAAATCTCAATATTATTCAGCAGGTGAAAGAGAAGTAGGCTGATGATACATTTGAACTATGACCGTTACAAAAATCCTCCCACTAGTAGATCAAAGTGCAGGGTATAAACCAACCTGCTCTGTGCCAACAATGTGCTATACCCGAGTTACTGTTGCTGCTGTTCCACAGTAGCCCTACTGAGTGAAAATTAGCTGCATTTAAAGTGTAGTTTATTTGCATCTGCTACAAGGCAAAATACCAACGGCAACCCCTACTTGCACAGAGTAACTTTGTTTGAAGTACCACAGTTTTAAGAAATGTGCCACTTGCTCAAGTGCACCCTTACTGCTAGAATCACAAATCTCAATTAGCGAATTTGCGCCAATAGATCTAGAACAACAGCAATTGGCATCAGCTCTGAAGTTGTATCTTTATGTTCAGTTCAGTGTTTTACATTTGCTGCTGTTGAAGACTAATTTCCATAGACGAGAATGACAGTTTTTATCAGTTAATTTGTTTAATTCAGGTTTTCAGATATATAGGCCTATATGCTCTCTATGTGCTGTTATAGATTGTGCAATGCAGCAAATATTTATGAATCACACAAAGTAGTTTTCTATGTATTTTAATAAAAATAACACCTCTGTTTCATGTTTGAAATCCTCTTTTTGTCTTATGTTATCATACTTCCCAACAGAAAGGCTGTTGCTGGACAGAAACCAGAATACACTGTTAAAAGAAGGTGTTCTGCTTAGTGAAGACATCTAAACTGTAAGAAGATCAATGTTTATATATAACAAATACACTAAGTGCACTCATACACACCCACAGATGCATTTGTCTTCTTAACTCTTTCACTTGTATGTTAATAGCAAATGTTACCTACAACAAAGGTTAATTGGGTTGATTAAAATATTTGTTTCATCTAAAATTGTTTATTTATTTTATCTTACAATGATTCTGATAAAACTTAGTTCTGACATTCAGATTGTCTCTTTCAGATGTGCCAAATGAAACTGTAGTTCACATGATGAATAATGAATTGTGTAAAGTATTAGAGACTGGTGTTTTACAGAATGGGATAGGTGTTTTACATTTGATATTTCAATAAAGAACATATATACGTTTTGCTTCAACTCAAGTGTCCACAGAGAACAAGGACTCATATGGTGCATTTCCTGCCTTGGTTTCAAAGCAGAATCATGGTTCTACACTTTCACCAGTGTGTCCCTTTGCTGTTACTTTCCATAAACATTATGTTGTTTTTCCTTTCACTGAACCGCATGATTCCCCTTATTTGCTGTTATTTCACTCAAGAAGCAGAAGCTTTTTAAGTCACATTTCAATTGTCAAATTGAAAGTGATTGTACCATTACTTTGTATTAAGTATTTTCCCATTCTTAAGGCATTCACCAAATTGAAAGGCTGTGGTGTTAATACTGTGACAATGTTTTGCAATGGATATTAAACATGGAGATGTATTATTCTATACTTGTACATAGCAAATATTTGTGAGCCTGAGAAATACTTTTAAAACATCCAATACTTGTGAACTTTATCCTACCGCTTCACTATTTTATAAAATAAAAAAGACAACATCTCTGAGTTATTTATTTATAGAAGCCATGTAACATAGTGGCTAATAGCAAAACATATATTTTAAAGGATATATTATGACTATAAAGCATGGAACATGTTTATTTTTATATATAAAATAATAGGCTACATTATTTCATCCGTGCCAAATTCTTTTAACATGATGATAAGCATTTTCTGTGGTTATCATGTTTTATTTGCTTCACCAAATTGTGAATTGGTATTTCTGTTTCATTCACATGCCACGCCTATCATCAATCAGTTTATTTATGTGCACCTTTTCACCCTGGTCATTATTTACTGTCAATAACCTACTGTGTTCTTCTGTCTGTGTACAAACACATGTTTTAAGAGCAATAAAGTATATTGAAGATATAGCCGTATACCTTTTCAGAGAATGTGACCTGATCCAATCACATGATGATGAGTATTAAATGACATTACAGTAGCCAGTCTCACTGTAGGCCTTAAGGTACTTTTCACATTAGGCTGACATGACGTACAACTACAGTCTCAGGAAATAATGTTGATTTAGAAACCGTAAATATTCCCTGAGTAATACATCCATCCAACATGGACACATCGTCTCCATCCAGACATCAATGCCTATCTATTTTTGCACTATGGTTTAAAAGGTTAGGGTTAAAGCTTGAATAACACAATACACACCTAGTAACACATCACACTTAATAACACAAAGTCAATAATCGTTGCTGAAATTAAAGTAATCTTTATGGTTTTTAATAGGTGGAGACACATTTTGTCGAATCATGTCCGGCGTCTGAGTGTTGTCATGAGTTTATTAACATTACAAATCTTATTATTATTATTATTATTATTATTATTATTATTATTATTATATTATAATAATAATAATAATAATAATAATAATAATAATAATAATAATAATATATTTTTAGGGTTTATTTTTAGGGTCCCGTCAATCTAATGAACAACACTCCAGTCCAGTGGGTGGCAGTAATGCACCGATATAGACGTTAAATAAAAATAAAAATAAAAAAACAAAGAAGAAGAACGAGAAAACGACGACGACGAAGAAGAAGAAGAAGACGACGCGCACGCGTGCTGCTGCTGGACATAATGGTGGGCAGTTAGGCAACACATTTACCTCGCAAGAGTCCGTCAACTTTTCCCTTTTCATTTGCTCCTCAAAACCAGCACCGAGTCTCCCGTCGAGACGCACCTCGTCGTACCACGCAGCGGTACTACCGACACTTCAGCCAGGGGGTCGTGTGGGGTGAGGGGGGGTGAGGTTGGTTTCCTCAAAATGCCCAACATTAAAATATTCAGCGGCAGCTCGCATCCGGACCTGTCTCAGAAGATAGCGGACCGCCTGGGACTGGAGCTGGGGAAGGTGGTGACCAAGAAGTTCAGCAACCAGGAGACATGGTAAGGCCGCTTGCTCCGTTTTGTAACGGTGACCGGACGACAAGAGACGTTATGTATTGCATTGGGTGGGGGGGGGGGGGGGGGGGGTGACATGATGCTCCGGCCTACGATGTCCGCTACGCACCCGTACGTCGTCGTCAGTCCGACCGACCGACGCACAGTTGGGACTTTTTTGTTTTGTTTGTTGTGTCCGTCCGTCCGCAATCGAAATGTTGTTGTATTGTCGTTGTATGAATAAAGTTGTGAACCGGCGTTGTACCCTCGCGCGCGCGCGTGTCGTCGTCGCCGCGTCCCGTCGCTTCCTCGTGTCAACGGTGAGCTGGGTCTAAAGTGTCGTGTGTGTGTGTGTGTGTGTGTGTGTGTGTGTGTGTGTGTGTCTTTATCTCTCTCATCAGCGTGGAGATAGGGGAGAGTGTGCGCGGGGAGGACGTCTACATCGTCCAGAGCGGCTGTGGGGAGATCAACGACAACTTAATGGAGCTGCTCATCATGATCAACGCCTGCAAGATTGCCTCAGCCTCCCGGGTCACCGCCGTCATCCCCTGTTTCCCCTACGCCCGGCAAGACAAGAAGGACAAGGTGGGGGTGAGAGATATCAGTCTAGTTACTTCTCTCACGCCATCACGCCACTGCACACCATTTGAACACCAATTTGATGTCATAATCGTAATCTCATGTATCATTGTGCTTTAGCCGATCCTTTTGCATGTGTGCAACAGCTCATTTTTCCTCACATAAAATGATCGGTTGTTGCTGTTTACCTGATCTGAATCCATATTCAGGGATGCCTGAAAATAATTCTGCTGTAATTCAAACAACCCCAATCTGCAGATATTGACCCCCGTTCCTTCAGTGCAGATGATCACAGAAAATATTGATCAACTTTTTAATCGTCAATTAACAGAGCAACAGAGAGGGTCAATGAATGGCTCCCTACTTGCACTTAAATGTTCCATACAATGATTTCCTACATAGACTTAAAAAAGTGAGTAGTCGATTTGATGCTAAGGATGGATTCTACTAGCCAAGCAAACGGGATGTCTATAATATCTATATTATCGTTCAGGTACCATCTTATTTAGCCAGTAGCATGTTGGATGTGGGCAATAAGACGAATGTGTAATTACACCATCCTTATACTTCAGCCTGGCCCTGTTCCTTCTAAATGGATAACTCTTACTGCGGGAATATTTGCCATTTAGCCTAACTTTTTACGGCAACCACTTATTCATTGTTGTCATGCCATTGCGTGTGAAATAACGATAAATCAATATCAATAAAAATTGAGATTTAAAATGTGCCTTGATAGGGGTGATATTTTCTTAATATATTAATATATTTATTTACTATCTTTCTAACTTTCAAAAAATGACATTCAACCTGCATTAACGGCTTCTGAGATATATGTTGCTAGAAACACTTTCAGTTTTGAAGTTGAGAAATTCCCTGTGGGCGTACATTATTGCTAAACTTGTCGAACTCCGGGGAACTCCACCTACCTGGGCCAGCTACTAAACGTTGGCCAACGAACCGAGTTACCATGAGCCAACCTCTAAAACCTAGACTTGGCACATTAGTTTTTCAGTTTTTAGATGTTTGTTGATGCAGCCATCTGTTGCAATAGACGTTGTTGGCAGTTGATTGTTTTTTTTTCTGTGGCCTTTCCAGTGTTAACCCATTAATTGACTACTATCTAGTTTTTCAGTGGGGCGTTCTCCCTAGTGCACTTCTCCCTAGTGGGGCACTTCACAAACTGGGAGAACGTTGCCCATCTTTTAGTCAGTGTGACATGGTTAAAATCCCCAGAGATTGCCATAAATGTGCTGGGTCCCCATGGTTATATTGATTGTTTTCAATGTCAACAACAAACAGTATTAAAAAAAAACACTGTAAACTACTGTAGATAACTAAAAAAGATGGGGCTTCTGGAACAGGCAGGTATTCTGCACAGAAGATGTTTCATAAGAGACAAAGCTATGCATGTCATTTAGTGACTCCGTTTCATGTGACTGAAGTTATCCATGTCATTGCAGAGCCGTGCTCCCATCTCTGCAAAGTTGGTGGCCAACATGCTGTCTGTGTCTGGGGCTGACCACATCATCACCATGGATTTGCACGCCTCTCAGATACAGGTGAGCACTAATCTCGGTACTAGCATAATAACTCCTATGCTTCCAAAATGGAGGGTCGCGATCTACAAGCCCTGTACTAGAAATGGGTCACAGATACAGAGCTATTGATTTTTCCTGCTGCTTGTCAGTCAAAACAAAAGCTTAATGTTGTTTGCTCACTGGAACATTGAAACCTGATCTCTTTTTTTTTTTTTTTTTTTTTTAAACTACTCACCCTTTCATTTAAATGAATGCTAGTAGACGATTGTGTTGAGCGTAGTTCCTGCCACATGGTTTCCATGACGCCCGTGACTTGGGTTGATAATCTTATTGTTTTGAAACCAGGGCTTCTTCGACATCCCAGTGGATAACCTGTACGCCGAGCCTGCCGTGCTCAAATGGATCAAAGAGAACATCAGCGAGTGGAAGAACTGCACCATTGTGTCGCCCGACGCAGGCGGAGCAAAGAGGTACGCCTGGACCTTTTCATTTAATTTGCCAGTTGTGTTAAGTTGCGCGATTTGACAGTTTATCTGTACTGTAGCACAAAACGCTTGTCAATGTATTGATTTTATGCAGCTGCTCACTTAACATGAGCATATTGTCCTATTTTCTCTGGCCAGGGTCACGTCAATAGCAGACAGGTTGAATGTGGACTTTGCCCTCATCCACAAGGAGAGGAAAAAGGCGAACGAGGTGGACCGCATGGTGCTTGTTGGAGACGTCAAGGATCGGGTCGCCATTCTTGTAGATGATATGGCCGACACCTGTGGCACAATCTGTCATGCTGCTGACAAGTAAACCCCTTTATTACCCCTCATTTATTTATTGTACATGTTTACCATGAGTTGATGCTACCTAGTCCACTGGGAAGAGGATTTGATGGATTCCTCAAACTGCATCGTACAGTGAATTATATAGTCTTGTTTACATGGTGTTTGTATTTTTTTTTTTCCTAATTTTTCAGATTGATTTCTGCTGGTGCCACAAAGGTTTATGCCATTCTCACACATGGCATCTTCTCTGGTCCGGCCATCTCGCGTATCAATAACGCCTGCTTTGAAGCCGTGGTGGTCACCAACACCATCCCTCAGGAAGAGAAGATGAAGCACTGCCCTAAGATACAGGTCAGATTTCCCCATTGACCCCACACACACACACACACACACACACACACACACACACACACACACACACACACACACACACACACACACACACACACACACACACACACACACACACACACACACACACACACACACACAGTGCAGGCTCACCATAAAGATGCGGCTGCTTTTATCACTAATCAATAACATGCAAATAGGCATAAGGCACGAGACGTTCATTTCATTCGATCGCGTTTTGGTGTATTGTGACCAAATTCTGTTTAATTCTGGGTGATTGACTTCTTCTTCTAGGTGATTGACATCTCCATGATCCTGGCCGAGGCCATCCGCCGGACCCACAATGGGGAGTCTGTGTCGTACCTCTTCAGCCACGTCCCCTTGTAACACCCGCACCCTCCTGTCAGCCGTCTCGCTGTCGCACCAAATATAAGAAAAGAGGGATGATTTCCCCCCGGCCAAACAACCACTATCAAGGATCATCTGCTAACCACCCATGAAACCAAGATTTGAGCAGTTATGTCTGTTACTAATATGGACTCCATTAGCAAGAGTCCCAGTTGGCCTCTTGCGCAGCCACGCTTTATGCCTGGGCCCTTAGGCATGAGAAAAGCGATTCCAAGCTACCGATTTGGGCCAGCTTTTTAATTGGGTATGGGTGACTTAAAGGGAAATTTTATAACACTACTGGGGCATTTTCACACCTACCCAGTCTTTTGTGTGCACCCCAGACAGTTTTTAGGTTGCTTGCTCCAATATTTAGATATTTGATAACTGTGATAACCCCCCCCCCCACACACACACACACACACGTCCCTGCGTCTGATGAATGTGTTGCCCTTTGCCCCTTTTCGATTGTGTGGGCTGTGTTGGATTGGTGTGAAAATGACCCCAGAAGTGTTAAAGTGAAATTTCCCTTTAAGTCTTTATCCACTGTGAATGTTCTCCTCTTCCTCCTTACAGTACTTTACCCTGGAAATATTTCCCTATTAGGAGCAGCCAGGGGCCCTTTGTTTATTTTGGTGCCGATGTTACAATGAATGAATGAACGAACGAATGATTGAAGTATACCAACAGTTTAATGGCCAGAGTTTAGATATCTCACATTGCTGTTGGAAATCTCTGCGTTTTTTGTTATTTTAAAGACAACCGTTGGCTTGTTGTTGAAGTGAATGTGTAAATGATCTCAAGTTTACAGTACCAACTGAAGCTCCACTCACCAAGTGTGCCTCAGCATTCAGCAGAAAATAGGATTTATTATCACGCTCGCTCGTGCTCTCCATCTCTCCACACACACACGGTAATGTTGCTCTCCATTAGGCTAACAAACGGATGACCTGGGGGAAAAAAACATGGTTTAAATTAGCTCTATATAGAACTTAATATTTGCCGGGTGAAATCTCATTGCCGTTTAAAAAGGGTTTATTTATTATATTTGTTTTAGGTCAAGACACTTTGAATCGTGCTAGATACCCCCCCCCTCCCAGTTCTATATGAAGCTAGGTTCAAATACAATGTTTATTCTCCCAGTGTCTATGGACATTTTAATGTTTGGACGTTGGTACATTTGGCTCATTGTGTTGGGTAACATTTTTTGTTTATATTACCTCAACTGTACCGACAACCAATTAAACTTGACAATGTACGATGCTAAATGCATGCCCCGGCCTGAGTTTTGTTCATTTTATTTTACTTGACAATAAATAAAATATCGTCTTGATTTGACGTTTAGGTTTCACATAAGGTATGTGCCCCCCCCCCATTCATATATTTTTGTACAAATGTTTCAGGAAAATAGGAACTGACTGGATTTCATTGGTGAGGTGCACTTGTTGAGTGGTGTTGCTGAGGCTACAGTTTGCCATTAATCTTATAGGTTGAAAAGTGTGTGCAGTTGGCTTTATGGCTTATGGGGTCTCTGCGGGCTGAGGCTTCCCCACAGTATTTTTTTTCTTTCCGTTCTGCTGTTCAGTGGTTTCCTCTCTGTGTGTGTGTGCGTGTGTGTGTGAGAGTACCAGATGTGTCATGTGCGTAATTCAGAGACTATGTTAGGCCTATTCTGTCATGGGTTGAATGCGCCATATCGCCTACTAGGCCTACAGTTCAGAATGCGTTCTCCATAAAGATTATACGATACAAATGTGGGCTCTCGGATGTCATGATTTTTGCACACACTTGCAAACACCATCAACCTAAACGTTAATGTCGTGGACAAACGGCAATTAAATCACGCAGCCTCACCCGGAACTGACGTCATCGGCGCAGAATAATCAAACGAGCGCATGTGTTGCGTCCACATGCGTTTGGAGATATGAATGCAAGTATCACTACGGATACCTTAATTATTATTATTATTTGTAAAAGAAATAACAGTCGCCACTAATTGTAAGCTTTGCGCCGGGTTGAAAATCCATTAGACGGGTTGATTGATGGGTGATGCCCACCAATGGTCGATACTGCAACAGCCCCCCCACCCACCCCCCTTATCCAATGGTTGTTGAGAAAGCCATGTAAACCACCTTGCTCCCTCCCAGTCCTCAAGGGAGGAGGACTTAGTTGTGGTAGATGTGCATCCTGCTGTCGTGCTGTGCATTTTTCAATTCTGAAATATCCGTTCACAGTAGTATCCGTAGATATCTTAAATTGTTATTTTAAAAGGTTGCACATTATCAAGAGACGACTCATTGGGAAATGTGATATTTTGTAGTTTTTTTCCTAACCGATAGGCGCACACCTGCAAAGTAAGTAGCCTCAAATCCTATTAGGCATTTAACCAGCTCGCCTTAACATCACTGTTTTCCTTAGACCTTAACAATTGAATCACTAGCCGGGTCATTACTATACAATTTCGCCATTGCAGAATTGCGTCATTTACCTTTTATACATCGGGTTTGCCAAACGTAAGCGCAATGATATACAGCCTACGATTGAACGCCGCGTTTCCTTTCTTCCGAAAGCATGCGAGATGATGGCGCACCGCCACCAGTGCACGCGGATACCCAGGAGGAGGAGGAGGAGCCGCGGCGGCGGCCAGCCTCCCGTTACCATAGCTACCTGCACGGCGGCACCTCCAGCCTGCTCTCCGCCCTGCCCACCGTGGCCGTCTTCCCCCTCTACAAGACGGTGTTCCGCCAGCAGCTGCACAGCTGCTCCGTGCGCCAGGCGGTGGCGCAGCTGCGACGCGAGGGTCCGCTGAAGCTGTACCGGGGGGTGACGCCGCCGCTGCTCATGCGCACCCTCAACGGCACCCTGCTGTTCGGCCTCCAGGACACCCTGCTCCGTCAGCTCTCCTCCTCCTCCTCATCCTCCTCCTCATTTCTTCCTCCCGCCGCCCTGCCGGCCGTGGCGGGTCTGGCCGCGGGTCTGGCGGAGGCGCTGGTGTTCACGCCGTTCGAGCGCGTCCAGAACGTGCTGCAGAACGGCCGCAGCTACCGCCGCCTGCCCACGCTGCGCAGCGTGGCGGCGCTGCTGGGCACCGAGACGCTGGCGGCGGGCTACTACAGGGGCCTGCTGCCCATCGCGGCGCGCAACGGCCTGGGCAGCTGCCTGTACTTCGGGCTGAAGGGCCCGCTGTGCGCCCTGGTGGAGGGCCAGTGGGGGCCACTGCCGCTGGGGCTGCTGGGGCCCACGGCGTCGTCCTTCCTAGCCGGGACGCTGACCTCCGTGGCCGTCAGCCTGCCGCTGTACCCGCTGTCCGTGCTGGTGGTCAACATGCAGGCGGGGACCAGGGGGGATGCGGGGGATGGGGGTGCGGGGACGGTCAGGTGTTGCTGGAGGAGGCTGTGGGAGTCCCGCGGGCGCAGCGTGGCGCTGCTGTACCGCGGGGGGTCCCTGGTGGTCCTGCGCTCCTGCATCACCTGGGGCATCACCACCGCCATCTATGACCAGCAGCAGAGGCGCGCGTCGTGAGAGGATGAGGAGGAGAAACTATAGGGGGTGCAAAACGTCCCAAAAAACACTTTGTAGTCGGTTTTTTTTAAAATGTATTTGCTTTACGTCCCTAGAAGAAACATAGGCCAAATAATACTCAGGAAACATCGTTTCTTGTTATGAATGTGTTTTATCACTGCCACTATGTCTAGCCTATACCCCATGTAGCCAATAACTTATTTTATTTATGCTATGTCAAGACTGTGAGGCAAATGTTGATTCTATATTTAATTGATATGGACATCAAAGCCATATCATTGTCATTTTAATGATACCAGTGTTTATCGTGTAGGCCGACTGAAAAAAAGGTGCCTTTGAAGTTGTCTTCATTCTCGAATACTCAAGCCATATTAAGGAGAATAAGATCTTATTCAATGAATGTGAGGTGATTTGCATGAATGCATTATGAAATATGCTATTGGGTATGCCACACTGTATGTTTACATAGACCTATATTATATATATGCTACTGTACTGTAATAAATAAATAAATAAATGAATAAATAACAAATGTGTTTCATGTTGGCAAATGGGCTATCCTGTATTATAACCAAAGTAACATGTTATCCTGTGTTTGAAGGTGTGGCAGTGGACTCTAACCACACTCCACATCAATTGCTTTTGCTGGGGCCCTTCGAGACAGGACACAGATGTAGATGTTGGTTGAAGTATGCATTTATTGGAGATGGCAAGATGGTATTCGCCGAGCAGATGTAACGTGCTGCCATGACAGTGGCTCTACTGAGTGTGTGTGTGGTGATAACTGGTTTATTCTGGGTGCCATGTTTGCTCTGCACCACAGGTGTGCGGCCCCACCCAACCAGTCTGACTCGGGCCATCAGAACTACACAAAGCACAATTTCAGAAGAAATTGTGGTGTGCAGCTTGCTGAAAGTAAAGTATGTGAAGTGAAGTGGCTGTTATGGTGGTATATGTTGCTTCTTGGGTATGTTGGATGGTAGGGTGATCTGGGTGGTTGCTAGGGTGATCTGGGTGGTTGCTAGGGTCTCATGGTTCCTATGTTCTAGATGGTTGACAGGGTGTCCTAGGTGGTTGCTAGGGTGATCTGGGTGGTTGCTAGGGTGTTCTAGGTGTTGTTAGGTGGTTTCAAACTTTCTATGGTGTTCTGGGTGTTTGCTGGATATATGTGGTTTGGTGTTCTAGGTGGTTTCTATGGTTATCTAGGTGGTTTCTTTGGTTATCTAGGTGGTTTCTACGGTGGGTTGTTAGGGTATTTTTGGTTTAAAAGTCTAATAATTCAAAAATATAAATAGTAAGTTTTGAGTCATTGCATAGAGGTTTGGATAGTAGTAAGTAACGATGGGATTATGTTTTTAGTATAAAGTATGAAGGAGGAGTTGAAGTTTGGGGAGAATATTTAGTCTGCTAAGATAATTGTTATATAACAGCTGTTTAGTTCTAAACAGATTTCAATGTGTGTGTATGTGGAGGAGATTTGAAGTTTTCTCTTGTAAAAAGTATAAACACTGTTTAGAAAATTGAGATGAGATGATCATTGAGAGGAGCCAACATTTTGAAGTCTAATATCTATGTTGTCTAAATATAGTGACAGTTTCAAGATTTTGATAGTTAATATTTTGCACACTAACAATTCTAGAACACTATGTATACAAGTATGAAAGGTTTTGAGTCCTTGTAAAGTCCATATAAAGTTAAAGTTATTGTTCTAGCAAGTATGAAAGAGGAGTTGAGTAGGGAAGTTTGGGAATATAATAATGACAATATTAAAAATAATAAGCATGATAGATAGGACTTGTGCAGCTATTATGTAGCCTAATTAGGCTACATAATAAAAAAGGGCAATTAATCATTGTTTGGATTAGGATCATTTAATTAGCTTATGTAATGTTTAGGACAGTACACATCACATATTCACTGCATGGATGTGATACCATTGTAGGCCACTAGATGGCTACATCCAGCCTGGGCCTTGATGTGCATCGCAGCGACACCAATAGATGCATATGCATTCATACATTAACATCATTAACAAAGGGATGTACATTTCGGAAAACGTGGATACGGTTAAAGAAAATAAAAATAAAAAATTAAGAAAAATTAAATGTCCTTGTCAAGAAGATTCCGTGTATGAGACAGTCTCGTGACGTCCGTGTTTCCACAGTCTCTAAACCAATAGCATGCGACCTATAAGTGGACTGGCCAATGGGAGCACGCCGAGCTGCTCCCATGTGGGCGTGGCGCAGGGCGTGCTTCCTCTATTTAAACGCCTTGCTGTGAACGCATTGCCCAGGCGCACTGCTTTTACTTCATATCTTTGCAACACACCCCTGCAATCAGGTAACAAACAAAAAAAATCCCAAAGTTATTGTTTTCCCAGACATTTATACAATGTTTCATGACGTTGGGGAGCAAAGGACGCACTCGGAATATCTTACCAATAAGGGCGGATGATTTGCGCAGAGTTTATGAGTTTATGCGTATGAGAATTATTATTATATTTTTTAAGGAGGAGTAGGACCTAAAATGTTAACACGAACTGCATTACGATGTAACCTAGTCTGAAGGACGTGGTCTGCTCTTGCTATTTGACGTCTAGTCTAATCATGACCATTATTTTGTTTTATCTGCCCTCTCTTTTGCAAGCTTATCATGAACATGCATTTATTTTGTGGACGTCTTACTTCGCTTTTGATCAGTAGATAACGCAGCATGCCAAGGTGGCGTAGTTATGGTTGAAGGCCACAGCATCGGGTAAAAATTAGGCATGTTATCTAATATGTCACTTAATGGTAATCAAATAAAACAAAGAATGACAGGCTTAGCCCGATATAATATTATAACGTCATCATCGGGCTTGTTGATGTATGCAATCCTATGCTTTTTTTTAAAAGTCTTTACATTTTATCATATCACCTGTATTGTATCTTCGTAGGCTAGTCTACCTCATCCTGCATTCACTCAAGTAGTCTATTGATGATATATGTAGGCTTAATAATATGAATTGGGTCCTTGTACTTCGTGCTCGGGCCCTAATAATGCAAAACTCAGGACCCTTGTTTATTGTGTGATCCTTGTTTATGCATTCCAACAGCATGCAAGCATTAATTTTGAGTGTCTGTATTGCATAACCTCTGTGCAGTTGGCTTGCAGGATTTTGTGTCTTACCTAAGGCGTGTCATATGCCACCTGTACAGGCATGCACGGCACATTGCAGCATAAGGGATGTAACAGTTGGGGCCTGTCATGCGGTAGCTTGTCTGCCGTTGCCCGCCTCTTGTAGGCCTAGAGTGGTTTTGGGGCTGCACTTGGTACATTTAGTCATTTAGGAGACACTTTTATCCAAAGACCCTTACAAGTGAGGCTGATAACAATCCAAACACATTTGGAGTAATATTAGTAATCCAGAAGGGTTATTTTAATTTGACTTTGCTTTCCCTCTCTTCTGGGTTTTCCAACAGCAATCAATCAACGATGGAATCACCATCGGAACAAGGAACACTGCAAGAAGCACACAAGGAACTGAGTGAATTTGACACCAAAAAATTAAAAAAAGTGATCACTAATGAAAAAAATTTCAACCCTACAAAGAAAGGTATGTTATAAAGCATGCAAAGTTTCTTTGCGTGAAACACGTCCTACGTGAAACCTTCCCATGCTTTAGGGCTACTTTAGGTTTACCTGTCCAAACAGGTACCTATTTGAACAGGTAAACCCCTCCGTGCTGTTGAAAGAAGATGGCTATCATGCAGAAGCTTGCAGAGTTACTGACTGGGTTGTGGCTGCTAATACGCAACCAATGCCCTGCAAGCAACGGTTGTGCAACTTGTTTGCACCCCGCGAGAAAATGAAAGGCGCACCTTCTACACATCAACTGGCTTTGAGTTAGTTTAAGTTGCTCTAATTAATTATGTGCTATTGAAATTAATAATATGCAATGTTCAGCAATCAGGGTGAATATAAAGAAAATAAAACTATTTAGCTGATTGTGAGGCAGCCAAATGCAGGAGTGAGACCGTCTGTCACACCAGCTGCCTCAGCACTGTCATGTTGTCATCAATGTGTTGCATTGCATGCAACTGTGAATAAGGGGTATACAAATAAAATTTAATTTAATGTTCTGACCTGTGTTCTACTGTATTGTATTTAACATAGAACCTGAAAGTACATAGAAACTGATGTTCTGTTTCGGATGTTTCTCTTTCACACAGACATGGAGGATGACAAGAAGGAAGAAGCCCAAAAACCCAAGGCTTGAAGAGACATGTCAAGCCCAGTAAAACTATTGCATTGCTGCAACCAATTGGATATTTCCAATGCAATATGGAAAGGCACACTGTCGGTGTGTATAAATTTGCGATCAACATAATTGCATACTTGGCAACAATATAACCTGTAAATCGGTGCCATTTCAGAAGTTGTAACAGTATCAGACAATTTTGTTTTTAATAAATATCAATGTGTCAAACTTGAGTTGCTTTTTACAACCGTTTCTAATTAAGTTGTGCAATGTATTGCTGTGTCCAAACATTTGGAACAGAACATGCAAGCTTATCATTCACATATGTTAAGAATATAGAAACGACTGAGCCAAAGGCGTGGCCAATTGTTCAACGTATCTTAATAGAACGGCTCGTATGATATCTGAAAAGGTTTTTTTCGTGCATAATCCTACAAATGTCCAGCGATCAGTGCGCCTGCGCAAGCCCCTGCAGTACATTTCGAGCGACAAATGTGCATTTTATTTACAAAATCTTCGCTCAGTGAATATGATCTTATTACGAAGATTCGCTGTGGACACCCGGAAGGATTATTTTAATGAATATATTTATTTAGGGTTGCTGGACATTCGTAGGATTACGCAAATATATTAAATTGTGCATAACGATACGTTTTATGAGACCAGCCTGCATTGTTGCACCGTTTTCTTTTTCCCACGCAATGCCATGTAGGAAACTTGTCTATGTTGTTGGGGTGAGTGAAGGTTTGCATTCCCTTGCTCTGTCTCAACATGCATCTTGCAAGTCACGCTTTAAAAAGTGGCTCTTTTAAAATAACAGAGCCGTTACCCAGTCTCAACAAGTCTATGCCTGTGCAAACGGCAAACACGTCTGCCGGCTGGTACAGGCGGATACTGGATTGACTTAGCCAGGTTTTCATGAAGCCCTATTAACACAATCCAGGAGAACAGGAACATGAGGCTTCCCAGGCCACACTAAAGTACAAAAACTAATACTATAGGCTATTACTGGAGTGAACAACCTCAATAGCAATGCTGACATTTTCACCGACATTACCCAAAAGTTTGTGTTCTAGTTGTAGTCTTACTTCTCCTGATCTGCCTCTTTTACTTTGTATTTGACACGTATTCCAATGGGCAATGTTTAATCGATACACATTTGTGAATTGTGTGTGGCGAATAGGAAAAACATGTACAGGAACTGTTTCAACACCACTTCCCTTTTATCTCATGCAACAGAAAGGAGAAAGACGACCATAAACAAAACCGAAGCAGCGGTTTGGCAAGCGTAATGTGATATACCAGTAGGCCTACATGTCCACATGATTAAGTTCAGGAAGACAGAGGCGAAAAGCAAACACATCAAGCAGACCGCCCTTTACAACAGACGTGTTTATAATGTACCATACAAATGTATACATAACCCTTTATTTACCCCAGGGAGAGGGAAATCTGGGAGTTACCACAGTGTACAAACTAGGTGGGACACCACTTAATTTACTTTTTGGTATACAAAGTATGGTATACTCTATGAAGATCTACTGGATTGCCTAACTTCTCCCACATCAAACTGAAGGTGGCTCCCGATTCGTAGCTCCTTATTCGCGGTTAGTGATGTGCGACCGGGAACGAGTCGATTTTTTCGAACCGTTTTTATGACAAACTGGGAATACTGTGGCGACGGCAAGGAAGGAGTGAGACAGGAGCCCGGGGTTTAGATGCTCACGCAACTCCCGTGCCCCATACACCGCACGACCCCGGGAGTTGCCTTTATTTAGACACACCCACTCACACAGAAACACGGCACACCTGACAAACACAACTAACACTCTCACTCACGGTCATGAAAACACTGCACATAAGGGAACACACACACACATCCCGGGGCGCCGATAAAGTCCAAACCCCCACCAGGTTGCACCCCCCCAGAACCCCTTGCGCAGGACCCCCATAGGGGGCATGGCCGTGATCGCCACAATACTTTACCACATGTTCTGTGACATGTTTATTGATCGAAAACAATGTATTCGTAATTTGTAATCCATTCTGTGTTATGCCATATATCCCCCAGTACAGGATTCAGTCTGACCCGAATGGATTTTCACACTCACACTTTTTAAACAGGACATACACTGCAGTGGCGGCTGGTGAAAAATACTGTAGGTGGGGCTCTATATTGGGGGGGGGGGGGGGGGGGTCTGGGGGTCCTCCCCCAGAAAATGTTGAATTTTGTAAATGTGATTTCCTGCATTCTGGTGCATTTTAGGGTGACCAGCTGGAGATCCCAAATCATTCACAATGATAAATTTGTGTGTGGGTAAATTTCAATGTTTCACACAGACTCATATTTGTTGTTCGCTATTTGGTCAATTGCGTCCCCCTAAATATATGATGGCGACGCCCATGTCCCTTATACCAATAAAATAACTCAAACCAGTCAATACCAATGGTCTAAAAAGACAATATTAATTTAACTGCCATGTAGAAATCAACAGTTTCACAGGTAATGATAATGAACAAGTTGCATGTTTATTATACTCCGTGTCCAGATAGAAAGTGCAAACAAAGACAAATTATAAAAGGTAATACAACAATCTAGTTCTTTAAAGATATGCAGTCTACAGCTGGGGATTGATTAAAGTTCACTGTAGACAAATTGACAATTGGATAATGGATAACAGTCTGTGTTGATACAATGAAAGAGAGAGAGAAGGCTCTCAAAGAGAGGGTGGGACAACCAAGTATGAAAAGAAAGATAATTTTAACATTTTAGCTATAGTATGAAATACAGTAATCCAGCTCAGAACTTAGAAACAAAAAAAAAAAAGCAAAACAAAGCAAACATACAGTTATGTTCCTATTGAGATCAATATTTTAATGGCAAATGTGTGTGAAACATGAGTGAGTCAATCAGTGAATGAGAGAGTGTGACAGTCTAGAGACAGCCAATAAAGCTTATTCAATTGAGGGAGGAGTGAGAGACAGAGCACGAGAGAGAGAGAGAGGCTGTAATGGGTTTTTTTCACGGATTGGAAGACAGTTGATGAGCTCCAAAACATACGTCCTGGCGGTCTTCCCCCTCTCATAGTCCTCCTCACTGGGGAACCATTGCCACGCGCTGCCGCTGTGTTTACACGTGGATTTTGGCACACTTCTGCCGTGCAGATCTGCAAATGCGATCCGTGTGTAAAAACGATTTGTCTGTAACTTCACGCAATACAGTCCACACACCACTAGTCGGCGCGTAGCAGTGACGTTAAGCGTGTCATTGTCATGGGTAAGATGGCTGCCGTTAATGAGACTGGCCGGTCGTCGGAAACTTCGAACAACTCATGGGCTTTACAATGCGTTTATTTATGAGGAAAACAAACGTTAACTTACCCATGAGTTGTTTGAAGTTTCCGACGACCGGCCAGTCTCATTAACGGCAGCCATCTTACCCATGACGATGACACGCTTAACGTCACTGGGTGCTACGCGCCGACTAAGGGATTTTTTCAGAGCGCCCCCAAGCTATAAAATTCGACGACGCTGATTGGCGAAATAAATATTTTTTTGCATAGCAACCAGGGGAACCATTGGCTTAAATTCCAGCACTGTTGTGCTGATCAAACTGGCGCCCAGGGAAGACAGCCTATTGGCTAGCCTACACCACGTTGAACGTGACAGTGAACGTAACGTTGAACGTGACAGTGAATGTAGATATCATTCTGGAGAGTTCTAAAGTAAAATCATTATTAGCATGTAATTAACACCGATTATTTTTAAAAATATATATATATACTTTTCAAAATGAGAGATTATATAAAAAAATAAAAAATAAAATAAAAACAGGCAGGCAGGTCGGTGGGAGGGCGGCGCCCCAGCGCCCTCTATGGGCGAGCCGCCACTGATACACTGTCTCATTATGCTGTTTAGTAGGGCTGGGACGATATGCTCTTGTCCCGATTCGATTCTTTTACGATTTTTTTGGGTGCCGAGTCGATTTAAATTGCAATTCTTCGATGTTGCCGATTTTTTGTTTGCTTTTTTAAACACCAAACCAAAAAAATGCACATCACATGAGAGTCAGTTTTTAAGATTTATTTAGCAGCAATATCTAACCATTTTAACATAGCATCAAGAGATGGTAACAGAATCAAATCAAGTCAACAAGGCAGACAATGAGACAAGACAGGCGCTCAGCGGCGATACTCAAAAACGACATTATTCCTGGCTTCCCAGGCAACCGATCAGAAATCCCAGATCCTCTTCGAAAACCACTTGCAGGGCCATTTTTTAGATCCAGTCCGAGTGTGAAGATCGATTCGGGTCAGACTGAATCCTATACAGGGGGATACTATATGGCATAACACAGAATAGATTATACATTAAGAATACATTGTTTTCATAAAAACTGTTCGAAACAAATCGACACGTTCACTAGCCGCGAATAAGCAGCTACGAATCGGGAGCTGACTTCAGCTTCGTCACTTCCGTCGCGGAAGCGGCCTCGTTCCGGCTGCGAAGCGGCCGCCGCGGCCACTCTAGTTCACGTCCACCAGAATAGCGGCTGCCGCTCCAGATACGCGCCGAGTCGGACTTTTGACGGAAGCCGCGTCCTGACAGAGCAGATGGAGCCCGACCGGAAGTCAGATAGTAAAAAGCCATAGAGCATCCGGTCGATTTTCAAAATAAAACGCCCTCCCGATCGAACACAGCCACGAATCTTTGATCCATGTCGTTCATAACTGGACTTTAACTCTTATTAACTTTCTCTGTAGGCTACAGCACAACAAGGACATAACAACAATAAACACAAAACTGAACACAATGAAAACCAAAAATATTGCCTACTAACTCATGGTAGAAGCACAAAAATCTAGAGGAAAATGACCAAATCAACAGCAAGTTTTTTTGTTTTTTTTTACATCCACAAATTATCGCGTGAATCTCGCGAATCCAGTCGCCGCGCGCGCGGGGCTGGACGGGACCATAACCGCGTCGGATCCAGTGGAAAAGGGCGTTAGATACTGTTAGGACTTGTGTATGGCATGTCAGTGTCATGATGCACTTGGTGTTATGCTTTATTATATGTGTGTGTGTTGGTGCGTCATGTAGCTTCATGTCTTCATGTTTAGACTACATGAGGACAGAGCGACCACCTTATCTGGTCTCCTTCAGGCGCCTGTAAGGTTTCTCCTGCAGCCCAAGGTGTCATCCCCCCCCCCCCCCCCACACACACACACACTAAATGTGAACTACTGTATTGTTCCCCTTGTGTATTCAAATACCCAGACCCTGCTGTCGTCGTTGGGGGGGGTGCTGCACACGTGATTCTGGACCAGACTTGATTTTGATACTGTATAAATATGTGCCAACGACTTGAATAAAAACCAGACGCGTTGTGATCACACACACACACACACACACACACACACACACACACACACACACACACACACACACACACACACACAGTACCCACTGTCACGGAAAAAGACGACAATAGACGAAAATAGACGACTCGCCCCCCAAAAAAACTTCCTCGCTCCTGTGTGTTTCTGCATAACGTATTTAACGCATTTGCGGTTAGACTGCGACACCTCGTGTCCACCACACCTGGACACAAAATAAATAAATTAAACAAACAAACAAACAAACAAATAAAGAAAGAAAGAAAGAAAGAAAGAAAGAAAGAAAGAAAGAAAGAAAGAAAGAAAGAAAGAAAGAAAGAAAGAATATATAATAAATAATTAAATAATTAAATAATTAAATAAATTAAATTGTATGAGCGACACTACATAATGAACCCCCTCAGAGGGCGCCAGGGAACAGAGAGAGAAAACACGTAAAGTGGGCGGTGCTTAGCGGCGCTGCTGTAAGCGGTAGCTGATTGGCCAGACTAACCCGTCCATCAACAAGCTGCTGGTGAGCGAGACGCTCGGTGATGGTGAACGCGAGCGATCCGGCATCGCCGACGATGGGTTAATTTGCGGTCATATCGCGGTGGCCGGACAATCGCAATAAACAAACACAAATCCGTACTATGCGGGACGCGACCCTGCACGCCAGAGACGGAGACGGAGAGCGGGATCTGCGCAGTAACCTAGGGGACAAGGGGGCTTAGCGAGGCGGGCTCCGACCTCACGACAACACGGCTTGCTTACCGGCGGTAGGTTGTTTGTTGTGGTGGTGGTGGTGGTGCTGCTGCTGCTACCGCTTGCATGCTACCTGAACCAACTTAAATGCTGATTTTTGTTAATTTATTTTGGTTCCCCGTACACAATAACACGTTTGCAGCCGCGCGTCCATTCAACGTGGCGGATAATGATAACCCAGCGCGTGCACGATGACGCGAAATGGCGAGCATCGATTATTGATTGGTTTAGTAAAACTTATTAGTTCGAGGTCGAGATGTGGTCTAAAGGTGGTGCTGGTGGTGGGGTCTGCATGCACCTTCTTCCACATTTAACATGTCTATTACTCTCATTGGACTGTATTTGTAATGCTTATTATTATTATTATTATTATTATTTGGTTATGATTTGCAGGCGACTGTATGCGTTAGTGTGTCTAAACAGGAGGCCATTTTTACGCTTGAGTAGGTGTTGCACTGTTTGGTATTGTGTGTGTGGTAATGGTCATGCATGTGTGTGTAAACGCAGCCATTGCTCTTCCCTCCCCTCTACACCCCCCTCCCCTCACCTCCACCCCCCTCTCCCCTCCCCTCTCCACCCCTCCCCTCTGCCCTCTCCTCCACCCCCCCCCCCCCCCCCCTCTCCTCCACCCTCTCCTCTGCCCTAGGCTGAGAGCATGGTGGTGCCGGGCGGCACCGCTGCGGTCCAAAAGCCTGACTGTGGATGCCCCGGTGGCCTCATGGAGAGTTCAGGTCCCGGGTTCGAGGAGGAGCAGGACGGAGCAGGGGTGGAGCTGGAGGAGGTCCGCAAGCTGCAGGAGCTGGTGCGCAGACTGGAGGTTCAAAACCAGACGCTTCGCAACAGGGGAAACAAACCGGTGGCCAACGGCGCCTCCGGCAGCTACCACCACCACCACCACCATCACGCGGCCGGCAGCAACAGCAACAGCAACATCAACGAGAGGCTCTCCCGCGAAGGCGCGAGCCACCCCGACCTCAGGTTGGACCGCCGAGACTCTGAGCTCTCCCCCCCACAGGACACCACTAGCAGCTGCAGCAGTGAAGACGTCTCCCCGCTCCCCGTGGCAAACAGGCTGGGGGAGGAGGAAGGGGTGCAAGGATTCGGGGGTCCATGTATGGGATTCCTGACCTTGCCCTGCAGCAATGGACCGGAGGCCGGTCCAGGGGCCAGCCCCAGAAAGCCCGTCTCAAGAGAGTTACGATTCGGAGACCCTCGCCGAGAGTGACTCGGGGGTGGACCAAACCGCCCTGGACGAGGTCGACGTCCTGGATCTAGAAGATGAGTGTGCAGAGGTGGATGATGAAGACAGTTGGTACGTAGCCATGCATTGGCAGGGCCCCCGACTTTTCTTAAAACTAATATTATTGTCTGCGTTCCCTTAACTTGTGCAACTTGTATCTCCGTTATCTATCTTTCTTCAGATGTTTAATTTCATAATGAACCAGGAAGGGTCACATTTGAGTTTGGACATACACTGCATTGTCAGTTTACACATGTTACTGTGGTGCATGTCCAGGATTGCAGGATTTATGTACAAAAACTAATCTTATTACACTCATCTTGTTTTGAAGCAGCATTTTCCAGAATTTAATTAGTAGGGTTTGATTTAATTTGCAGGATTACATTTCGTAAAAAGGTCAGTTAGATTGCTAATTCTGAGTAATCCAGCTTAATGTTGCCTTAAACCGTCCCAGTTTACCCTGCTTGCATTCCCATTTGCATGCCCTGAAACAGGTAGCGTATTGTTTCCTTTGTAGCTGCTTCAGAGGCTCAGTGGCTGGGTTTAGTGGTCAAACCAGTTACGGCATTCTCCGTTTCACATCATTAGCCATACCACATGTGCTTTTCCTGGTTATCATAGCTACAACATCCAGTAATCCCCGCAGGCCTATAATCTGATCCAGGCGGGGGGGAGGGAGGGGGGGGCAGGACTGGATGCTGGCTAAGTGGCTTTGGGACGAAATCGCACGCCATGTGATCTGAGGGGGGGCCTCCGAGACTATGGCTGGAGTAGCAACTGAGGGGAAAAAAAGTAGCCAGAGAGAGAAACTCAAGGACAGTCATTTGCCCACTACTCGTAGCTCCCCATCCGTCTGAGAGAATAAAAAGTGAGGTTTCCAAATGGCTTGCCAAATTGCTCTATGAAGAGCTACTGGATTTGTTCCTTTTTTGTCTCGTACATGTACATTGTACATGCATGTACACTACACACAAGAAAGCTCCAAAGTTTAGACATGGCTCGTACTCCCCTTAGCCCCATTTGGACACGTGACCTGGATATTTGCACTGCATTGTTGCTTATCAGTGGGAGACGGATGCCTTTTGTGTTTGCCTAATGGGAAGATGAGTATCGGTTGATTTGTCAAGACTCCAGAGCAGGCCTTGCGCTAAGAGGGGTCTTGGTCAATTGTATGGTTTGCACCTTCTGTTTAAGCTTTATGTATCTATAGAAAATATAAATACAAAAAATATTGAGCGCTCTGCTATTGCTATGTTCATATGTGCTCTGATTAATAAATGTATTCTTAGATTTTTGAAACAATAGCCTTATGTTGTTGTTGTCATTTAGCCTTTCTGAGGCTATTGCATGGTTAAATCAATGCATTGTATTCTATGAAAAAAATTGCCCCCTTGCAAATTTGAACAGTCCCTTCATCCTGGCGCCGGGCCTGCTCCAGAGCCAATGAGCGCTGCCCTTTTGTGTTTCTTGGCTCAAAGAATCTGCTCACATGACCATGAGCCTAATGGTTTCGGTTCAGCGTGGTGACTGTTGGGTTTCGATCAGCTCTGTACCGCTCCTTTGCATGACACAAGGCAACTCTTGGAGTGAAAAGTGGTGGATCCGCTGTGTTCAGCACAAATACCGCTTGCCACTAATGGAAGATAGTAGAGCAGGATGTTACTACATCAGACTGGGCGATATGGTAATATGGATGATAATTATGAGGATTACGCGATGACATGATGTGCTTATGAATTCAAAATACCATTCTTAACAGTCTACCTCGGCATGATTACATTTAAGTAAATGGAAATTTAAAGTATGGTATCGGACTAAAAACTATTTTTCCTTTCTCACCGCCATCATTTCAAGGGCATATCTTCTCATTGTAATTAATTTATACTATAAAACTGGGTATCACGATAAGTCGCTATCTTAAATTCATGACAATACAATACCATTCAAAGATGATAAATGATAATATTTAATTATTGCCCAGCCCTAACATGTCTACTACTCACTGTACCCTGCAAGTCATAGGGATTGCATGGCCCAGCGCAAGCACAGAACATTTGATTGCGTAGCCCAGAGCAAGCAGTGAATTTGATTTGACGTTCACCTTGCTATTAGCCAGGTCAATGTGTATTATATATTTATAAAACTGTTGATTTAAGAAAAACAATGTGAATGGGCTAGGCTGGATTGATTGGTAAATGAAGACATTGACTTCCACTGGGGCATTTACTCACACTTACTCACTACTTATGTTTTAACCATGGTGATTACTTTACTATGGACTTTTGGATGATGTGTTACTTTTTTTGTTTTACTTGGTGTTTGTTTCCTTTGAAGCACTCTCACTCAAGACCCCAGGGTTGATTAATTTCCAGACACACTGCAGCATTTGGCTCTGCCCAATCATGTCCGAGTCATGGGAGCAGTAAGCCTTCATGACATTCACTGACATTGTCAACCACACATTGTTAATGTCCGACATGGACACCGAATTGCGTGTTCTCAGCCGATCATTCGGCGGGCAAGTCCAACCCTCTGAGGCAGCAGGAAGTGCTGATAAACACATGGAGGGAAATTGGGCATTAGCTGCTTCCCTCCCTGTGTCAATACCCCTCTGTCTTTATTCTTGCTCGGCTGCTTCGGCGCGTGAAATATTGACAGCATTTTGCGCTCTTTCTCCTCCGCTTGTGGTACATGTTTGTCTCCAGGTTGTACGTGTCGCCGAAGAAGCAAGTTGCAGAGCCATGCCCAGAGTCTCCGCTGAAGTGGTGCCGTCGGGTGCTGGACCACCCGAGCCCCGAGACGGAGGTCGCATGCCGGACCCTGATCAACCGTCTGGACCAGAGTACGCATTCTTAATGTCACATGGGCCAAGCATGCAACAATAAAGCAAAGTGTTGGGGTCTTTTTTTAGTATCGTTATTGAATCAATAGACCAATGAAAGTTTGCACCACCCCATCAAAATGTACAATTATGTGCCCCACAGCAGACAAGTAACGCATAACTTTTTATAACATCCTCAGGAAGGTTTAGCCGAATTAGCTCATTGTCAAGTATAATGCACAATGGGAATTGTTCATGTATTCAGTATGTCAGTGCCTCTACTGTATGTAGTCTTATTTACTGCTCACCTCATCAGAGATAGTGTGTGTGAATAGGTGGTTTCAGTCAACACAGTAATACCCCTGTGTGTGTCTTTGATCCATCACACCCTTTTTATTATTTAACCTGGCCGTCGGCTCATTCTCCTGCACAGTGCGGAACTGGAACAACAAAGCCATTTGCACTGGAGCTAAATAACCCAGTGAAGTCATGGGCTAGCTTGGGTTACTCCTCCTCCCCCACCATCCCCTGGCTCAGCTTCATTTAACATGCTACCATTATGCACATGTAAGCCTGTGAAACTGCCCAGTGGCACATGGGGCAAGCTATTGCCAAACTGTCCAGACCTGTAGTGACGTTAAGTTGGGAAAACATCAAGTGTGGTCTAGACCAGTGGTTCTAAAACTGGTCTAGCCTCAGGACCCACATGTGTCTTTAGTCATTAAGTCATGACCCAAAAATTAAAAAAATGTATTTACCAATATTGTAGTAATCAACAATGCCTTCATCTATTGTTAAAAACATGGAGCAAACAAAAAGCTGCAACAATTGGGGCTAAACTCAAATACATAGTAAGCCATTGAAAGATGAATTAACATTAAACCATTAGTTAATTCATGGGCTTCTTTCAAAAGTTGAAGGTTTGGCACATGCTCTGTGACCCACTCAAAATGCCTTCACCCACTTATGGGTCGCGACCCACCAGTTGAGAATCACTGGTCTAGACTTTGGTTGCAATGTTGAAACTCCAGCATTTGCCGGCAATGGAGTTGGACACCATATTGTGACTCAGTTCATACCGTCCGGCTGTTTTTGTCACGCCAATGAAAGGCCTGGCCTGGTTGACTGCACAAGGGGCTTAACCAATGTCTTTTCTCCCCTTGCTCTCTCTGCAGCATCTCGATGGAAGAACATGTACTGCAGCCCCAGCTCAACAGAGGCTGGCTCAGCAGGCTCAGGCCTGGTCTCCCCCGGGTACCACAAATCAACTAACAAATCCCTACTAACCTGTGGCAGCTCAGGTATGGCCGCATGACATTAACACACCTTGCTCTTGGTTGCCTGCGCAACACTGCACGAATATTGTTGATCTTGGGTGTTTTTTTTTAAGGTATAAAAAAATGTAATAACATTTCTTCTAGAGGGATCACAAAGACAGGTGGGAGGTAAAATTGAATGTGTTGCCCTTTCCTCTGTGTTGTGTGTTGCTAATCCTGAAATGTGGAATCTTTTAATATTGGGTTTGCTTAAAATACACAATGATTTCACCTTTTTAATATTGCCTAATTTCCTCACAATGCATTCTTCTTATGTGGTGCAGAAAATTGACTTGTGTTGTGAAAACACTGCAAGTATATCTTTGCATGAACTTGAAATGCTTTGCTTGTGGTGAGCCTTTCTAATGTTGGACCTTTTACATAACCAAAACCTTCCTGGATGTTGACATTGTTGTCCATACCAGTCTGTCTCTGTCTGAATGAAGCGGCTGTGTGTCAGACAGACAGACAGGCCTGGCAGGGTGTATTTTGCATACAACCTTTTTGCAATACCAGCAGACAAGCCTTTTAGTATAAATTCTGTTTGACTTGTCTGGGGTCAGAGTGTCTGGGCCCGGAATGTCAACGCAACAACTGACTTACATAACCTCAATAGGGACACATTTTAACAGGAGTAACTTTCTCTTTCTTTTTTTAAGTCCCTGTAAAGCAAAAGGAAATGTGTTTTGTTATGTGTTATTAACCACCAAGCCAAATTTGAATTTGAAAAAAAAAAATAAATACAAAAAAATAAGCAGTATTCTCTGCTCTGAAATGCTGGGGGCGTGTCCACTGACGGCGCTGAAACCCCGGCCAATGGCGCATGGGGGGCGTGGGAGATGGGGGGGGGGGGGGGGGGGGCCTCTTTCAAGTGTCAAATGCCTCTACGACCTGAAAAATGGATGCTCATTCTAGCAGTGTTATTGGACTTGTGCAGCCGTACCTCTAAGAGCCACCAGAGCCAGAATCCAATTTGTATCCTTCGCTCCTCATTTGCATGAAGTTGACTTTCTAACGTGTGTAATGTGTTTAGAAACAAATCTCTGAATTTGCGTTACAGGGACTTCAAGTATGCCGTCTGTGTACATTGTCCCATTTTGAGTTGTGCCGAAGCGGTGTGCGCTCTGTCTTGCGTCACTTCATTCAGTGTTGTGCTTCAATGTCGGCAGGCCTTGTGCGTATGCACTCAGCCCTGAGCTCTCAGTCGTCCATCGACAGTGAGCTCAGCACATCGGACGACTCCATCTCCATGGGCTACAAGCTGGCGGATCTCACCGACGTCCAGATAATGGCTCGCCTACAGGAGGAGAGTGAGTTGAGGCGTTATGTAAATGGTGCCCTGTGCACATGGCCAGACCGATTTTTGTTTTTGAAAATCCACTCTGGCTGGTAAAGAAATAGTAGGCGTTACGAGCCCCTTTCACCAAGCACCTTTCATACTTTACTTTTCGCAATTGTCTTTCAATTTGCGTCTACATTAAATTGGATTGTATTCAGTGTGGCGTTCTTTTGACCTGCAGGTGGCGCTGCATCGCTCCTTATGTGCTTTTTACAAACGTGCATATGTGTGTGTGTGTGTGTGTGGGCAGGTCTGAGGCAGGACTACGCCACCAGCTCAGCCTCGGTGTCCCGTCGGAGCTCCTCTGCGTCGCTGCAATCGCTGCGGCGCGGGGGCACCTACAGCGACCAGGAGTTTGACAGCTACAGCCTGGAGGATGAGGAGGAGGCCTACTACCCCGTGCCACAACAGCGCCACCGCTTCACCCCGTCCCCCTTAGGCTCCCCGCGGTGCCTGTCCCCCTCCACCTCCAACCACGGCCAGGAGCGCGTCAGCCGACTCGGGGCTCCGCGCACGCGAGCACCCAGGCGCTCTCTCCAGGGCCCCAGCCCAGAGCTGCTCAAATTCGCCAAGAGCGAGGGTAAGCCTGGGGTCCGTGTTCTTACTGCTGCACCCTTGAGCCGGGTTCACACTGACGCACTGATCACCGGTCACAAATGACCGTAACTAGTGCAATGCCTGTTCAAAACTTTGCTGCAATGTAACATCTCCGGTCTCTGTTTCTTCATCTGTTCTTGAATGTGCTGTAGCGAGCGACGGAGAGCGAGGGCTGCTGTCGTTGCTAACGGCTCGCTATTTGGAACCAGGCTATTTAGCTATTTGGTACCAGGCTATTTAGCTATTTGGGACCAGGCTATTTCTGGGGACAAAAGTGTTAATTCTGCTCGCTTTGCTCTGGTCACTCTTTCTTTGTGTGTTCTTGAATGTACTGTAGCGAGCATCGGAGAGTGAGCTGTACCCAGCATGCGTTTGGGGGTGTTACAGTTAACCGGGGTCCACTCTCAATACACTTGCGGTACTAACGCACTACTAATAAATATGTCCGGTAGATCTCAAAAGCTAGCGCTCCACACTGCACTTCCTTGGGTCCTCAGCAATACACCCGCTAAGTGTGAAGTCGATCAGATGAACGGTTGTCGAAGAAAATCGTAGGACAGACAAACCGACATACAGAGACTCCTCCATTTATAGTTGGATTAGATGAAACGGTGACCTGATGTGGTTTGTTTTTTACCTCAATGTGTTGTGTGTGTGTGTGTGTGTGTGTGTGTGTGTGCGCGTGTGTGTGTGTGTGTGGTTGCAGAGGAGTTAAGACACAGCATGCCCAATCTGGCGCCCCGCACCAGCCTGCGTTCCCTGGAGGCGGTCAGAAACAGCCGCAGCATGGAGGCTAACCTCCAGAGCTCTGGCAACCGCATGTCCCGCCTAAACCACTCTCCCTCCACAGGTAACCCGACCCTTCTCACCTGGCCTTCTACCTCACCACTCCTGTGGTGTTGGTCACGCCGCTCCCCCCCCCTCCCTACCACTCTACCTCCCGTCACACCTCTCCCACTTGCCTGTCCGCCACAGACTCCTTGCTCCCTGGTTACAGGTGTCGCCCTCTTATTGTACTAAAACTCTTTGTGTGTTTTAGCTACAATATCCCAAAGCACGGCTTCACATTGTCTTCCTTACAATACGACCAATTCCGAACGCTAAGAAATATGCAGGTTAAATATTGTCTTATGTCACGTGCTTACTGCACGTAACACAATACTGCCTCCTCTATAGGGTGCTGGTTTACTGCCTCGGAGGTACACAAGGTTTATTTTTTGTTTGGAGAAACTGCTTTTTGCAATGAGCTCCTCTGCTACTTGCTACAAATAGCCTCCTATACTGTATTTGAATCTGCATTTTGCCAATATGGTTATAGTTTTTGTCATTTTCAGTCTATACTGGTAATAACATTTCATAGGGAATCTGATTTTAGTGGAAAGCTTTAGGGTTCTCATTCATAAAGTAGAAATGAACCATCTTCCATGTTCAGCAATGTTCTTGTCTACGTGGGTTATGTGCAATAGAATTGACACCGATAAAGGTAAATGGTGATGATCTCCTTGTAAGGCCTTAATACTAGCACAGAAGGTTTTCGACTGTACTCATGTCTTACTGTGCCCCCACCGGTATTGCACTGAAGGTATCGCGTGCAGTCGACTGCGCGCCAACGGCCAGTCCCCTCTCTCCATGCGCACTCCGGTCAAAGCCATGAACCCTGTAGGCTCCATGACGACCTCTCGCCAGCCTACCAGAGGACTGCCAGTGATCCAGGCGGCACCAGCCGGGGCGGGCAGGGTCCAGTCCCCAGGCCCCACCAACGGGGGAGGCTACGTACCCGGGAGGGTGTCTGCAGGAGCCGGAAGGCCGGCTGCCAGCAGAGGGCAGACCTGCACCAGCCACAAGAAGCAAGCTCTCGCAGCTGGGCAGGAGGTGAATCCTTTTACTGGTGATTTTGAGATATAAATATATGTAAGAATTATGTGGCATGATGGCTTCATTATTATAACAATAATAAGTCTTTTTTTTTGTCTAGCGCTTTTCAAGATACACTTTACAGCAAGAATAAAATCACATAATCAAAACATTGTAAAATTGCAGCATAGATCAAATTTGTTTGCATTTCTGCCCTGTAAAGTAAATGGTAATTGTTTTAAAAATGTGATGTCTCATAAGGAATAGCCTTCATTGTTAGTGCTACCGCTATACTATTGTACACGGTAAAGACTTAACTTTTTTTTTTGACAGGTCTTTGGGGATGACTAAAATGTCAGAGGACGCCTGGAAAGATGGCTGCTACTGATTCCTGCACCGTGGTTACAAAAAGAAAGGAAATAATTGATCGAGAGACTTTGCATCTCGTCTTTTACCTCGCGTAGTACAAAGGAAGGACTCTAGTGCACTCAAACGTTATTCCTGATAATCCACCAAGCTGAACCTGTAGATAGGAAGCATCTCTCGCCTAGCATGAACACCTAGCTCACAACGTAAAACCTAAACGAAGGTACAGAAACTTCCACTTGTTCTATGGACCAATCCAGAGCTTCCAGAAGAAATTGTGTTGTCGGTTTTTTAAAAATAATTTTATATCTGAATCGGAAGAGACTGTTGTAATAATGGTGGTAATTGACTATCCTGTTTAATTTAAATGAAGGTATGATTTGTTTGTCCTTATTTTGATCCTATTTGAATTCCACTCAATGAAGGCAATATGGTTTGTTGCATGCCTGGTTCTACTCCCCTCTCACAGTAGTGCGTAGCCTTTGGACTATGATGTAATTGTTGATATGTCCTATATTTCAAGCCTTCCATTGTGGTGATCGGTGCAATTCTGAACGTTTGAGCGGTTGTATGTGAACATGTTTGCTGTAGTCGTGTTTTTCTCTTTGACATTGTAACGCAACTTGTCTTAGACCACACTGCCCTTATAATCATAAGAAACATTGTAAAAAAAAAAACAACAACTAAAAAAACCCATCTGTTTGTGCCATGGTGCATTTCAGCTGCATCACTCTTAACTCCCGATACTCTGAAGTACAATTTGGTACGGCATTTTTACTGCATATCTAAAGACGGCTTGAGAGTTTGGCACTGTAATAAAAGACAATATTGTTAATGTTAATAGGCCTTGTACCGTGACAGGTTTTGCACCCTCAGGAAGAGTGCCTCTTATAATTAGAAGCTGTAAAGAATATGAATAAAGTCTTAACCAGAACTCAATTGTATGTATTGCTTGCTTGCTTGCGTTCCATGTATTTGTTGCATTACATACTAATGTACACAATAATTGAAGCAAGAAAATCCCTTCCAGGAAAGAGACTAGTGTGGTGATTTAAAAAATAATAATAAGTTGGGTATCGACCCATGATGATATCAATGACCACACACACACACACACACACCACCACAACAAAATGGCCTGCAGGCCCTCAGTCGGTGCCCTCCCCAAAGTGCAGCGCAACTCATAAGTATCCACACGGGAATACATCACACTCAACCAAAACCCCGATAGTAACATCGCCGTATCGCAAAACCGTGCAGGGGTCCATGTAAAAAAAAACCCGACGGCGTTTGTTTAATGCCACTATTGCTCCCCTATGCATGACGCAAATAGTAAGGGATCAGCGGTAAAAAACGAGGCCACGCATTGTCTTGCCCCCCCCCCCCCCCCGCCGCCCTCCCTTCGCTTGTCAGGAAGCAACCTGATTGGCCGAGGCCTAGCAAAGAGCGGCCGCGGATCCAAAACTGCAGGCCGCACTTTAGCCCAACCGTCCAAAAAAACAACAAAACAAAACAATAACACGGCGCGGTCGCGAAGGGGAAGAAACGCCGATAGACTCGGGACGACTTCGCCACCCAGGTACATCATATCCTAACTCGGTCGGGTGTATGTGCGGCGTCGGGCCCGCGGGGCCCAGTCGGCCGGTAGCGGGCCTCCGTTCAGACCTCGGCGGAAACAACATGGTGGATAGCGCTGTAGCGCCAGCTAGCTTAGCATGCTAGCTAGCTGGCGCCGCCGCCGCCGCTGTCCCGCAAAAATAAAGCGGAGCGCCGGGGAATAATGACCGCGCAGACCGCGGCTTTTATAGTGGATTTGGGGGTGTGTATGTATGCGTGGTGGGGGGGCCCCGTATCACTGCGGCGTGGGGGTTTAATTTAATTACGGGACGCGTTTTTTTCCACGGTGTTTCCACGTTAGCATTTTTAGCTCCACAAAATGGCGATTGAATTGGGACGGTATCGTAGCTAGCGCTAGCTAGTTGGTTAGCTCGTGGGTGGAGGGCGGTAGCCGCGCTGGCTGCGCGTGTGTTGCATAACGTTTGCAGTGCTTTCATTGGCGGCAATGGGGGGTGGGGGGGGGGGGGGGGGGGGGGGGGGGGGTAAACATGTTGTGATGATGATCGTGTGTGGTTTTGCTGCTACGAAGTGACAAGATAAAGTGTGCCACGGCAACTGGCATGCACTAACCACGTCCTTATAAAAAAAATAAAGCGGGTTGTTTGTCTGTCTGTCTCCCCCCCCCCTCACCCCCACCCCCATCGCCGCCATCCCCCACCGCCACCACCACCACCAGAACCACGCTGCCGGACCACAGGAAGATTAGACGGGGTCCGCCGTTTCCATAAACTTTGCGCAGTCCACACGTTGCCGCGATTAATGTCCCTTTCTATAGAGGAGGGCGTGGTTTCTCTCTCTCTCTCTGTCTCCCCCTCTCCTGTTATGATCATGAGCACCAATAATATGGTGGTGAAGGTATCGCCCCTTTGTCTTAGTGGGCTAATGACTTCCACCAGCTCCAGGTGCAATGCATTTGGTCCTCAAGTTATTAGTTGCCTGTAGTGCGCCAAGTTGACACCTGATGGAGACACTGGGAGCGAATATGGAGGCTGGGGTGTTCATTGCTGTCCAATGGGCTCCCATTTGCGGGTGTTGTTGTTTTCAAAATTGTACATACATTTCAAATATGTGTGTGTAATATTTTGCCCCCCCCCCCCCCCCCCCCCCCCCGTGCACATTCTATTTTAACAAGGCATGTCATTGCAGTTTTCCCGAACCCAACTTGTATAATATATAGTCATAGCATTCTGTAATAAGTGACAATGTTCAACCTTTATGTCTCTTTTGCAGGGTTGCATCCCTGATGGAAGGCAGCCTCCCATTGAACCTATTGGCTGTATTTCAGTGAGCCTTGGCACCCAGTGTGCAGGTAAGCATCCACTATGTATGGTGAGTTATTTAAAAGAAGAGAAAAGATAAACCCACCATGATGCATTCTGTAATTTCTTTCAGTGGTTTTCTGGGTAAAATCATGGACCAAGGCGGAGGGGTGCTGGAGTTACACACCCAGGAGCTGAAGATGCCCCACACTATGATCATGCAAGACTTTGGTAGGTGATGGGTTGGGTTGGTGGATTTATTATACATGTATTATACATTGTCAACAACACTGTTTGCCATGAGTCTAATCTCCCTTCATTGTTGTGTTTGCAGTGGCGGGAATGGGGGGACTGGCTCACATCGACGGGGAGCATATCGTGGTCTCTGTGCCAGAGGGTATGCTTCTGTCCGATGTGATGACCGACGAAGGCATCCTGCTGGAGCACAGCCTTGAGGTGGAGGGCCTAGTGGAGACGGAGGTGGTGGAAGGCCTAGAGACAGAGGTGGTGGAGAGCTTGGAGACTGATGTGGAGGGACTGGAAGCCGAGGTGGTGGACGATCTGCGGACCCATATAGTAGAACTCGAAGCCCAGGTGGTGGACGGCCTGGATGGGGAGGTTGAAGTTGAGGGCCTTGAGGCCCAGGACGTTGAGGGCCTGGAAGCCCATGTGGTGGAGGGGCTCGAGGAGGAGGAGGTAGAGGTGGAAGGCCTGGAATCAGAGGTGGTCGAAGGACTAGAGGTTGATGTTGTGGAAAGTCATGAAATCACCAACGAGGACATGGTGTCCGCAGAGCATAGTGTCATCATGCCCGAGAACATTCTGGGGACAGAGGTCGCTATAGAGGAAGCTCTGGACCATCACCACCACCACCACCATGTCCTGACCTCGGAGCTCATTCAGGACTCTGACCACCATGACATGACAGACCAGGTGTTTGTGGCCGAGCTGCTGTCCGATCACCAGGACAACACACTGGATCAGCAACTTGTGTCTGAGGGCGTGATGGTGGCCAACTCGGAGACCATCATCCACGAGCAGCTGCCAGCCGAGGCCGTCGCCATGCACACCGACGAGGACGACGATGCCAGGAGTAGCTCTGAGGATTACCTCATGATTTCCTGTAAGTTGTGCAGCTTGCTCAACCCAGTCGTGTGTTTTATTGAAATCACTTGTGATTGTCATTGGTGTGTAATAAAATGGACTGATTTTTGTTTTCATTTACTGCAGTGGATGGGGTTGGGGAGAAGCTCGACATAGGTGACACCCCTCTGGAGATTAGTACTGAGGTGATGGAGGACAAGGAAGCCAAAGAAGAGGATGAATCTGAGGTCATCAAGGTCTACATTTTCAAAGCTGAAGCGGATGATGATTTGGGCAAGTGCCATTAAGAGAAACTTTGTAATACAAAAATCTGAATAACACATCAAAGATTTTTTTGTTGTTCAAATGATGTTGTTGAACATTGTTGATGTTTACATGATTTTAACCTGGAAAGGAGTGAGTCATGACTTTATTGCATTCTGTTTTTCTTCTTGCAGGGGGAACTGAGGTAATAACGGAAGATGATTATCAAAACGGGCATCCCGACCTGGAGGCTGCGTCTTCTGGGAGACTAGGCGTCGGCCGCGACAAGATGATCTACATGGCTGTTAAGAACCGGCCCAAAGTTAAAGAAGAGGAGGAGGACGAGGATGATGATGACGACGACGATGACGACAGCGACGACGACGACGACGACGATGATGACGACGACGACGACGATGACGACGATGACGACGACGACGACGACGACGACATGAGTGAGTAGTCTACTTGATCTTGTCCTGCTGAAGCACACGCCATCAGCCAGGCCCCACCCCGTCATAAAAAAATCACGGGACGCTGTTAAACAGACTCTTTCTGTGACTGTTTGTAGATGAAAGTGACATGGCTGAACAGGTGTATATGGAGGTGGTAGTAGATCAGGAGGAAGAGGCTGCAGCACAGCCAACCCAGCTACATGACTCCATAAACAACAAGATGTTTGTGCCTGTGTCCTGGGCAAATTCTTATGGTAAAGATGGCTTGGATGCACCCCAATATTGTAGCATGACAGTAGCATAGATGGATGGTAGTGTTCAGGGTTCACACAGAGGACCGCACTCCTCTCCGGGCGTCACCATCTTGACATGTTGTGTGCAGGTAACAGTATTTGCCCTGT
>JAOPHQ010005787.1:37500-66121 GCA_030340625.1 Merluccius polli | reverse complement strand
TTTTGGGTTAGGGCGGGACTTGCCTTCGCAATCCTAGGAAAAGAAAAATCGCCCCCTAGATGGTACTGCAACCGCTGCATGCCACGTATGCCGAGATAGAGGCTTGTCATTAGGCAACAAGCATTGTTTACCTGTTGTTTGTCTATGTGACCTGTATTGTTTATTTTGTTTCCCTACACAGAGCATCATAATAGAAAACTAGTATAGCAACTTTTACAGCTCACACCACATTAAAAGTAGTCCTATTCGATCAATTAAAAGACAATTACATACAACTGCATAGCCTAAATAATTATTTCTCACTTCCATCAGATTGGGGAAGTTCCCATTTCATTACATTTATGGTAGGCCTGTGTTTCTTCAAATTGTATTTGACTAAAATCTAACTCATACCCAGTCTATATTGATAATGGTAACACGATTGCAACAATAAAACTTGACCTGTAGAGCACATTGTTTTTTCCTGATGTGTTTGGTTGTGATCAGCAACGATGGCATTTTGTTTATTCAGGTAGGTCATGGCCACCCAAACCCAATTCATCTCTGAGCTGTCACTGTCTATGAGCCGACAACTGGTAAAACTGCTAATACTCCTCACCTTGGTATTCACGTCCTTCAAAAAACACAAAACTGATTTCACACAAATTGACAGCCAACACTATTTATCTACTCATAAGTATTTGAGGAATCACAGAGCAAATATTAAAATGTGATATGTGATACTAGTACCATAATAGTACTGTAAGTCAATGACAGAGACTGTTGGTTGCATCAGAGATTTATTGTACGACAATGCACTGAGCCTAAAACCCCATACGCCATTACAAATCCACATGTAGACACTTGTTCCCTGTTTAACATGCAAGTGCCTTAAGCGTTCTCCACGAGTGCCAGGACTGCTGTGTAAGCAGTACACATCTTGTGGAGTTGAGCAAAAAGACCCACCAACTGAAACCAAACTGGTGTAGGGTATAGAAACAAGTGTTCTTGCAGAATCATAAAAAATCCTGAGTATACAGCTCCAAACAGATCTCGTTTCAAGGTTGTGCTTTGCTCTTCTTTCTTTTCCAGTTGTTATTTTTGAATTTCTTGTGAAGTCCACCATTCTGAGCCTAAAGGAGAAAATACGATATCAGCAGGAACTGATGCAAGAGCAGGACACTTTTAGTGCCGTCATTCATGACCCAATTCAGATATCAAGACTGTCTGACCTTTTTGCGTTTCTGCAGCTTCTGATTCTCGACCTCCATGTCTTCATCCTCCTCATCTTCATCTTCATCCGTCTGAAAGTCATCATCCTTCTCCTCTCCAGGCTCCTTCTCCTTCTGAATTTCAGCTTCTGGATTCTTTAGCGAGAATATAGTTGCTATGGAGAAAAAACAAATGCCATGTAAACAATCCCCAAGAGCAGGCACGTGCAGAGGGGGGGGCTATGGGTGCCCGAGCACCTGCCCTTTTCCCATTTGAAGGACCAAAGTGCCCTTTTGAGCGGACCAAAGTGCCCTTTTGCCCCCCGCCCCCCCCCCCCGCGCAACAATCGCGCAACAGAAATCCTCCGGCCCCCCCCCCCCGCTCAACAATCGCGCAACAGAAATGCTCCGGTAGCACCCCCCCCCCCCCGCTCGACAATCGCGCAACATAAATCCACCGGTAGCACCCCCACCCCCGGTCAACAAAAACTCCTGAGCACCTGCCCCTCAAAGGGTCTCTGCACGGCCCTGCCCAAGAGTCTGTAAAATCCATTTAACATGTGTGCTACCTATACATAACGCTTACTATACATAATGCATTTTCTGCAGCACTGTCACTTTCCTTTGCATGATTGCTGGTTGGAACAATAAGCTATTGATTACATTTTGAAAGGAACTTGCCCAACACTCTGTGTGTGTGTGTGTGTGTGTGTGTGTGTGTGTGTGTGTGTGTGTGTGTGTGTGTGTGTGTGTGTGTGTGTGTGTGTGTGTGTGTGTGTGTGTGTGTGTGTGTGTGTGTATGTGTGTGTGTGTGTGTGTGTGTGAACAATTTAAGAAAGTCACTTACGAGGGTAAAGGTCACTCAGGCTGTCTTCCGAGTCGCTCCCATCCTCATCATCATCAGAGGACGGCTCCCACACTTCATTTGTCTGTTTGGAGTCTCTCCACCTGGGTCCCTCTCCATCATTATTGTTGTTGTAGTTTTTGGGCCTTTTGTTTTGGAGTCTGGCCGGAACAAATGCAATCCCCTCTCGCATACACTCTTCATCTAATGTTGGATGAACACAAACTGGTCAGCACAAATAGCAGTCATGGGAGAAGACAACTCAATTTTTTGCATTTCCTCAAAGGATTGTGTAAAGCTATGTGGGGAAGTACCAAATATGTAGTTAAAGGACAATACCGGTCTGGGTGACCAAACCATCGTAAGCGTCTCTCCTGGCTTCACTGAAACAAAACCGTTACCAATATAATTTGTCAAAATGACTTTGTTGTACCGATTCTGCCGAAGAACATTTAGCGTGAGCACACTCTCGCCTAGAATGTAAATAATAGCTAGATAGTACTTTAGTCTTTTAGAAACCAAGCACGTCGGTCAGCGCAGAGTTTGTATCCAAAAGGTGTATTGTGTACAAATTATATTGGTAATAAATGCTTTAGTAAAGCCAGGGGAGACTGTTACGATGGTTTGATCTCCCAGACGGGTAATGTCCTTTAATGAATTGCTGTGACGTGACTCCAAAGAGTAAACAATTCACACTGCTGTCCAATGCATAGGTTACGTTAAAACATTGAGGTGAATGTGAAAAGTCAGAATACAAAAATCCAATCTGGGTGGAAAAATGACTGTAGTATGAAGGTATCCCAAATGCTTTGGCTTCCTTTACTTTAGTCTATAATTTGCTGATTACTACAACAGATGATCGGCTTCTTTAAATTGACATTGTTTGCAGCAGTTGCACGTTAAGTATTGGTACAGATTAATATAGCGACACTTACATTTTCCCAGGGCTTTTTTGAAACGTTTCCCATTGACATGTTTGAGGACATGGTGAGGCTGCCGGTTGAGGTGTCTGAGAGTCAGTTTACAGAAGAGCTGCATTCTGGGAAATGGATGAAACATGGAAAAACAGCCAAAACATTAAAGGTCCCCTATTTTACCACCAGGTGTGACGTTGATTACCCATTACAAGCCATGTCAAAATCACAAGTGGGAGTGCCCACCCAGATGATAGATAGATAGATCAGCCTACCAGCCTACCCAGTGGACTGTACCAACAGGCTGATCTATTTATCATCACATCTGGTTGAACACTCCCATGTGTGATGTCACTAGAGGGTAGAATTTGAAATGGCTTGTAATGGCTAATCAACATCACACCAGGGGCCCGTTGCACTAAAGTAGGATAAAGACACCCAGGATAAGTGACTGAGCTGAGCTCAAATTAATCCAAAACAAGAGCGTCCAGGCTTAACTGGTTGCACAAAGACCAAGCCAGGATGAGCAGACACGGATTCATCAAGCCAGGTAAAACCAATCCTGGATAAGTGCGCGCTCGCGGCTCCCTCAAATAGACCCCGCCCTCCCAGAAATCCTCATGGAGGCATACAGTGATAAAGCAAAGAGGAAAAGTGTGGCAAAGTATTGCTGACCGCCTGAATGCACAAGTACTGCACAATTACACACTCACCGCTCTGCTGAAACATCACAATTACAATCCAAATAGTTAATTCACATCTCCAAAAACACAGTTGTACTCTGATTATGAATCAGTTGAATTTTTAATTGAAATGGACTGCGGATATGAGTGAAATTGTGTAAATGTAACTCCATCAGACTGTATAACTCTGATAAATAGATGAGCTAATAATAATAATAATAATAATAATAATTTTAATTTATATAGCGCCTTTCAAAGGACCCAAGGTCGCTTGCTCACTGACTTCATTGAATTTCCTTTTGGGATAAATAAAGTTTCTCTTTTCTCATGTTTGCTCTACGTGCGCGCGTGCGTGCGTGTGTGTGTGTGTTGTAGATTAAACATGACCGGGCCAAAACGGACATGGCAGCAAGTCAAAATCAAATACAAGAACATTCTGCAGAATGGTAAGGGCCCTGACTAATACTTAACAATGCACAAACGTATATTGTACCCAGAAGGTGCCTGCTCACACATTGTCTGTACTGTTTTAGCAGTGAAAAAGAAAACCCACAGACAAGGTGGTGGGTCACCAAAAGCTGACCTCACCCCAGCAGAGGACATAGCCTTGGAACTAAATAAAGGCAGGCCCGTGTTGGAGGGGATCCCTGGGGGGACAGAGACAAACATATGTCCCTCCCAAGATGCTACCCGCTTCATACAAGGTATATTCTTCCATCTCTACATGGGACCCAACCACATTCATATTGAATCCATTTGGACTGTCTGACTTTGGTTTGCCTATTGCCTTGCAGTTTCTGGCAGCACTGTCTCACTGTTAGAGCCACCAGCACAAGCACCAGACGATGCTGATCCAGTGAGTACTCCATCAAAGGCAACATACTCTAGGCCTGGCATGTCTTGTCTACTAGCTTCAATATGAATCCCATTAAATGTGATAGGGTGAAGGCACCAGTGCAGCAGCAACAGCAGCTGACGCCGATGATCATGATGAGGAGACCATCTCTTTGGATTCCAGAAGGCATGAGGTATCACGTCAAGCCTGTGAAAGTACTATTCAGTCTACAGTGGTGAGGAGTCATCATTTGGAGCCCACACAAAATCATAAAATCTAATTTCTGTAACAGGACCCAGATGCTGTACAGGGGGAAAGCCAGCCTGGCAACATAGTGAGTATTAATGGAAGGACACTCAAAAGTGCAAAATTGCAAAATTCCCGCTGTGCTAATTGTCTCGTGTTTACAGAACTCACAAGCTATCAGAGAGTTGTATGCCAACCACCTCCGGTGCCAAATACAACCGGCAGATATAGACATGCAGTACAAGAAAAAGATGGAAAACCTTGCTCTGGAGTCCGAAATAAAAAAGAGGACAATTAGAAAATTGGACCTTGAAATAAAAAAACTTGAGCGGGAGGTGAGTTATGCCTTCAATGCACACTGTATGCTGACTGTATTACAAGTATTAATCATTATTCTCCTTTCCTCCCGCAGCTCCAAGAAGAGGACACATCTTAAATTTAAAAATAAAAGGTCAATCCTCATAAAGTCAAGTGAGCCAATAGCCTATATGAAGGCCCAAAATGGAGTGATCCTTTCTGCTCTGACATTGGCGTGCCCATTCTTGCAAGATGTGGTGGATGAGGAAGCACTTGTGCTCAGGAGAGCCTTCAGGCGAGAGAGGGTCTTCAGGGACCGGTTGGACCCACTGGCCTTCCCTGATGACCATCTATATGAAAGGTACAGGTTTTCTGCAGATGGCATCCGGTATCTGCGCAGACTGCTGGGTCCCAGGATTAAATACTGCACAGCAAATAATGTGTGTGGCCTTGTGCTTTTTTGCATTGGAGGATTACCCATTACAAGCCATGTCAGAATCACAAGTGGGAGTGTCCACCCAGATGTATGATAGATAGATCAGCCTACCAGCCTACCCAGTGGACTGTACCAACTGGTAGGCTGACCTATTTATCATACATCTGGGGGAACACTCCCATGTGTGATGTCACTAGAGGGTAGACTTTGAAATGGCTTGTAATGGCTAATCAACATCACACCCATGGTGGTAAAATAGGGGAACAATAACAACAACAACAATCTGCCCATAGCAGTGTTGCATCAATTGCCTGTTTAACATGGCATACCTTACGCCATATACTACATATTGAGACGCAGAATAAATGTCGTCAGCAGGCATCACTTACGGTTGTTTTGAGCTTTGCACCACGTGTGGTTCATACTGGCTGTAGTTGAACTCCGCAGCGGAGCTCAGCTTCTGGTACTTCTTCCCAGCGGTGAACCTCTGCAGCTCCGCTAGGTCGCAGGGAAACTCGTGGTCGTTCAGCGTGCATTTGATCTGCGATGACAACAAAGGCGGGGGACGCGAGAGGTCAGAGGTCAGAGGTGAACGCCAACTGTTAAAGCTGTTGAGGTAACGGGCGTCATTCACGGGTCCTTCGGTATACGCTAGCCGTTGTGACCCTAAAATAAAACTAGCCAATGTGGCTAGCTCTGGCTATTTATCTGGCTATATTGAAATAACGAATTTGCGTTCACTAACCCTCTTGTTGTCTACACGTTGGAGACATGGGTGGTTCTGGAGAAAGGCTTTGAGGTCTGTGGGCAAGTCCTCCATGGTTGTTCACAGAGATGGACTATGTTGACGTGATGGCCACGTGGGGGAGAGACGCCAGCCGCTCCGTTTGTATTGGTTGTTATTTTGTAGTCTCGCGATACCAGACGATCGGCGATCTCGTTTCTTCTTCTTCTGCTTCTTTTTTCTTCTTCTGCTTCTTCTTCGGGTTTTTACGGCGCGTTGCATCGTCAAAGTTGCACTACTGCCACCTTCTGGGGTTATTTAACTCCTACAGTGCCTAGTATGGCAAATGTTCCTCGTCCATCTTGTTCTCATTAGGAAGCCGACCAAGCATCTTCTTCTTCTTCTTCCTCGTCCCACTTCCACCACCCTCCCGTATGCTCCTCACTCCTGCTCCCGTTAGCCCTGATCACAGCACTTTCTCCAGTAAACATATGGAGTAATCTCCTTATGTATGTTATGTACGTCTTATTGTTCTCCTTCACTACTGCCTGAGCTTGTCTATCATTTTCATCGTGTTCTTTTCACTATAGCTTAAATGCTTTATTCATACTTCTCACTGCTATTTTACATTTGTCGTCCCACCATGACACTGCTTTCCTCTTTACTTTGCCTTTACTTTTAGGAATGGATGTTATAGCTTAATGTAGAGATGTTGACTTGACATAAGACTGGCTAACTGTCACTCCCTATGGTAGGCCTGCCTACACATATCACATATTGGTGCCATATTACTGGAAGCGTCAGATCAAGCTGGTGCCAACTAAGTTTTATCTTTGTTTTATTTCCATCATTTAAGCCCACTAAGTTTTTGTTTTTTTCTCTTCTATTACTTACTTGACCATTATGTATGAAGGTATTATTGGAGCAAAAGTCTCATGCACCTGTAACTGCAGATTTTGTATGCGTACACTAAAGTCACAGTAAATTTGAAGTCGTAAATATTTATTTAGCATGTGTACTCTAAAGTCACAAATGTGTAACAGTACATTTGAAGTCGTAAATATCTTTTCTACCATTGCAAACACAAAATAGGGTCTACGAGTTCACAAGTCTGTGTTACAGGTGCACAAATGCTCTCCTGTGCATCACAACTTCAAAGAGTCATGCACTTGACACTTTTGCTACAATCATTGCAGCGCAGTTGGTGCAAAACACATTCGGTGCAAGTCTCAGCTGTGGGTTTTTTGCAGGTAGTTTTGCACCACGTCTAGGTGGTACATTTGGTGCAAAAGTGATTCGTATCCGCAGCAGAGCGTCCGTGGGCGGGACCAAATAGTTCCGCCCATAATTTCATAATACTGTTACACATTTGTGACTTTAGAGTACACATGCTAAATAAATATTTACGACTTCAAATTTACTGTGACTTTAGTGTACGCATACAAAATCTGCAGTTACAGGTGCTTGAGACTTTTGCTCCAATAATACCTTCATAATTATTATCCATTCTCTCACACCCCCCACAGTGTGTTATGCGCATTCAAATCCCCACACCATGACATCATTTCTGTCCTGCCCCTCTACTTCCTCAAACTTGCTCCTCCTCACCGGATATCTCGCCGCCGCGCTTGACTTGACTTCAGTTTCTACCAACTAGAGGACCATTATTCGCTAATTCGCCACTTATCTCTTATCAATGACTGTCAACCCTTTTAGCCTGGCCCGGATCGCTGCGCTCCGGGGAGGGGCGGTCAACAGTCAATGGATGAGACTCATCCCCCGTGTCGGCCGACGAGGCGCGGCCATGAACACGCTCAGTCGCGGAGTGCTGGCGCGCCAGCAGGTGCGTGAGATCCGGATGGAGAATAGCACGCGTGACCCAGACGCGCACCGTGCGGTCTCTGCTCTCAGCCTAATGGCAGGAGGGCTCCCCCTGTTAGAAGGAGAAGTCTATCTGACATCAGCGAGGGTGGAAACACTCATCTTGGACTCCGCAGGTCCACATAGCGTCCAAGCGGCTCAGATGAGTGTTCCCCTCGAGTACGAGGCGGAGAAGGCCTACAACATTTGGCCGGATGACTTCCCTGTCCAACCCAATGTAGATGGACTTGTGGTGCTGAATCCTCAGAAATGGGCGCAGTGGCTGGAGCAAATTGAGGAGACTCCAGTCCAACAAAATGTCCCACAAAGAGCCCCGGCGACTGCGAGCCCCCAGCCGGAGGACAATGAAATCCATCCGTGGGCCCTTGGTGGTTACCTTGACATAGACATCACAGGTGGCAGACGTGTCGAGGAGCGCACAGAGAGTGATCTTGCGATACTGGAGTTTTTCCTGTTCTACTCCTTGAACACTCCTCACGGGACCCGCGTGAGAACTGAAGTTATGAACCTTTTTGTTCTTGGGGTCGTCATCCTAACAAGTGGGGGGAGCATCACATCGTCCAGGTTGAGGAAGCTAATTAACGTGGCCGAAAAGGAGTTAATGATAGAACATTTAGACATTACGAGGGAAATGGTCCAACGCGGCTGGGATTTCCTAACCCTCCATTGCGGGCACAACCTTGGTTCCTCACAAGCGATGGAGGAGCTGTTTGCCACCCTCCGGACTGCCGTAACACCTGTATCATTAAGGCTGAGTCTTATGATGCTACAGACAGAACTAAAAATGCTCACCGGCATTGTGACCATTGTAAGAGCGATTAACGGGTTCCAAGACTTCCCTTGGCAAGACCTCTCCACCCTGGTGACCCAACTCACTGGGGTGGATGAGATGGCCAACGTGGCTGACTTCGTGGAGTACATAGATCCTCCGAATGCAGGCGGTCCCGGGGGCCATTGGAGCGGTTGGACATTCGCTCTAAGGACAGCGACCCAAGGCCTCAGATCAAATTCGTCATTTCCAAACATTCTCTACACAGCAGTTCAGCTGTCGATTCAAGCTGGGGGTAACCGCTCTCTGAGGGGATACCAGGGTTTGAGCAACCTGACCGTCCAAGCTCATGGTATCATTGATACCTGGATTGCAGCCTATATAGGGAGCAGAGCAAATGCTGGTCAGGGGTATGGACAGAACAACAGGGCTCCGGATGGACCTTCCCTGACTCGGTGCCGCACCCACCGTCTGTGAAGAAGCATTCCTCTTTCTGCCCTCTCTCTTTCCTCCCCGGAGTTTGCTGGGTTCTGGTTCAGTTATGGTAGTTTTGTGTTCAGAAGACTTGTGACATGTTCTTGTCTCTCTTTTATCTGAGCTCCACTCTTTTGTGTCTAAAACGTGTAAAAAATAAATAAAATGAAACTACTAGTATTAACAATTTGGTAACATTTTATAAAGAGCATCATAATCTACTGTTTATTGCTGCTCTGCATGTATTAAAAGATGGTTGTGGTCAGTATTGCTTGGCTGTGTGTTGTTGCTTTGTGCTGCTTGCATGGCTATATGTGCTTTAATGGTGTTTGTTGTTGCTGTTTATTGTACTGTGTTGCTGTTTCCTGCTGCTCTGCATGGCGTGTGCTCTGTCTTGTGTATTCTTGATTTGTTGCTGTCTCTATGGCGACTTGCCGTCTTTGTTCTGTACACTGTTATCACTTAATAGGTTTCAAAACATCTTGCCAAAGGACTGCAGTTGAAAATTAGCCAGCTGGCTAACATTGGCACATTAACACAAGTTGATTCATGTGTGGTCCTTATAAATAAAACAAATAAAAGTATGTTCAAATAAAACACGTGGTCACTGTTATGGATTTGTTTTAGGTTGGAATCTGAAAGTAAATTTAAGCTCATGGATAATATCTTGCAGATACCGTTTCGGGGAATCGGTTTTTAAAATGAGGTGCACACATGTAGACAGGCACAAACAATGTGGTACTATTGGGTCCCGAATCCGCTGATACGGTAGCCTACGAGGAACAGTTTTCCTGGGAATTTCGCATTAGGTATTGCCAACAGAAAATGACTCGAAATATTAATTCACTAATAAATACAATAGTTCGTAGCTCGTTTTTGACTCCGGTTAGGCCAAAACTAATAGTTATTGCTCGTAAACCCCTGCCCTTGTGTTTGTTGTCCGGAACACTGGGCTGCTGCCAAGCCCCCTGATGACGTACATTTTAGGCGACCTCATTTTAATCGGGTTGTTAAAAACTGTAATAACATTTCTTATAAATAGTCATAACTGAAAATAACCACCGTTCTTTTAATTTTACAATTATCCCCAAGCGATTTATAATAATGGCAACACTTAGGACAAACACTTGATTGCCTTCTCAATACTCGTGGATGTAGAAAAAAGTGTCTTTTCACATGAACGTAAGCCTATCCAAGAACCACAACGGAACGGAGCATCTTCGCAATATGGTTTTTTTTTGTTATTGAAAATAATGCTTTCTGTTCTCGTTTCTCAGGTTAAGATATTTTCCAGGTATCGATAAATGATGTCTCTACCATCCCAACCACCCAGTCAGGTACCTCAGGCACCGGATTCACCTGTGGTTGTAGTGTCTGGCAATGTCCAAAAATATGCAATGAAGAAAAAGAAGATCCTTAATGCCGAAGAAAGCGAGCTGTTTGAATTAACCCAAGCAGCTGGGATTACTTTGGATCAAGAGGTGTTTAAGTAAGGACCAGTTCTTCAAACCAACTTCAGCTTTGTTTATGTAGACAGGGTCCAAAGATTTGACATTTGACAGGTAAAAAAAAAGGTCCAGGGTTATGTATCAAAACAATTGCTTGGCCGGTAGATATATCCACTCTGGCAATTCTAAAAGTACATTATGGACCCTGTTTATGGACGAGGAAGATTATTTTGTGATTTCTCTTAATATCATTTTCTCCTAGAATCATAGTCGACCTATTGAAGATGAACGTGGCCCCACAAGCGGTTTTTCAGACGTTGAAGGCGATGTGTGCAGGGCAAAGGATCGTGGACACCTGCGGGGCGGACACTTCGACTACCCACCCAGCGGGTGCCACCGCAGCTACGACGGAGCACAGAGGTCAGTAGACCAGGAAAAGGGATGTGGTGGTCACTGTAATACAATACACTATATATAGTGGGCTTCAAACATACAATGTGTAAAATGGGTTTCAAATTCTGAGCTGAATGCGATAATGATCTGTGTGTACATGCCACCACTGGTCTCTTGACTCGTTGCGGTAAGGCAGATTTTATTTACACACATCAACACATAATGCCACACTTCCAAATAGGATCTTCATCTAAATCAGTCTTTGTATGTTATAATAATTATTGATCTATAGAGCTTTAAAGGACCCCGATTTTACAACCAGGTGTAATGTTGATAAGCTGCTACAAGCAATTTCTACATTTACATTGACATTTAGGGCATTTAGCAGACGCTTTTGTCCAAAGCGACTTACAATAAGTACATTTGTTAGGAGAAAGTGCAACACTAAACCGCTATCAGTAGAGTAAGGATTTCACAAGAACGAGTTTCAAGCACACCTAATTGCTAACCGATTGCTAGAATACAAAGGAGGTAAGTGTGAAAATACTAAGCGCAGAATATCAAAGTAAGAGCCAGGACATACAAACATAGAATGATTGCAAAGTTTGTTTGTTTTTTGCTTTTTTGGGGGGTAGTAGAGGAAGGATGTTAAGCAGGGTCCAGGTGAACTCTGAACATCTACCCTAGTGACATCATTCATGGGAGTGTCCACTGAGATGTATGATGGATAGATCAACCTACCAGCCCACCCAGTGGACTGTACCAACTGGTAGGCTGATCTAGCCATCATATATAATATATCATATCATGGCTTGTAATGGCTAATCACACCTGGTGGTAAAATAGGGGACCTTTAATACAGATCTGTTCCCAATTGTTTGAGAAACATTCTGTAACCAGATGAAGCAGCGATTGTTTGTCATTTGGAAAGAATGCAGACGAAACAAACTATAAACGGTAGACAAATGTATCTTTCCAATAACTGTACAATAATACTTAGCATCAGCTTTAGATTACATAATGTACAGCTTAATATACATAATGTACAGCTTCATGTACTGTATCGCCAGATACAAAAAAAACAATGGCAAAATAACAAGTTAAAGGAGCTGTACGTAACATTGACCCAGAGCCTTTAAAGTGGGCACAGCAGTACAATGCCCACAATACTGGAGAGCATTGTCCCCGCACGCCCCCCTCCTTCCCAGACTGGAAGCTCACGTGGGTTGCCAGGTTGGGGACACCGAACAAAAACAAGCCCAAGATGAGCCGAGCGCAACATTATATTTTATTCTTCTATTTTGACGATGACAAGCGAGGACTACACTGTAAGTGGATCAGCTAATGTATACGTTTGCTTTTTCGAGATAGAACAAGGCTTTTAGGGTCTAGTAGAATCTAATACAATCTTAGTTAGTTGGCTGCAGCATGCCGTGTTTGTGTGCCAAATTGTTTCATATCTGGCCACCCGGGGGGTCGAAATGGGCAGTGGGTGGAGTCAACTCTGAAAATAGCGAATCACAGACCAAAACAAAATCGGACGTTCCGACCCTGAATGGAAATTTCAAAGGAGAACATACTTGCTGTAGCGTTGCCAGTCAGAGAAGCCAGTATTTCAACCAAGCATGTTTCCCTTATCTCTGATGACATATCTTGGTCATTTTATGATTTAGTGCAGTAAAATGTGTTACATATAGCCTCTTTAACATAACCAAAGGCACATATGTGATTGTGTTTCTCAAAGACATCTGCTCTGTTTTCCTGACAAATGTAATGCAGTTAATATAGAACTTCACCTGCTTTGCGGTACATTGAACAGGAGGCTGCAAGTGGGCTTACTCACTACTGTGCTACTTCACCTTGGGTGTTTACACCTCATTCAGGGCCATCGCTCAGCTAAACACACTCATAAACAGCCATTCATTCACTTCCTGGGTTCTTAACATTGAAAACACAATTGTTTATTTCTTGAAGAGTAATTCACTTCTATTTGACATAAAGACCTGTGATATGTTAACACAATATATATATATATATATATATATATATATATATATATATATATATATATATATATATATATATATTTCTTTCTTTTTTTAAATGAAAAACAGGAAAAATCAATATTTTCAAGAACGTATGTTTCGTTGATGAACTGGGTTTCAGATACAAGGAAAGACTTTCAGGCTGTATGAGTTATTTCACAGGAGTGCTGAATAAGATCGGGTGATTACCTGACCAGCCACTTACCTTTTACATTATAAACTATGTCTACTTTCTCTTGGATTGAACTTCCGAGATCAAACAAAATGAAAAGACCTGAATCTAAGCTTTTCCATTTATACAATATATACATATACTATAACTAATCTTTTGTACAATTATTTTTATAAATCTTGATATTCGCTACCCTAAAAGGTCAGTGTGTGTGTGTGTGTAATGTGTGTGTGTGTGTGTCTGTGTGTGTGCGTCCCCTTGTTTCCTGAAGAAGAGGACACTCCTTTGGTCCCTAGCAAGACTTCTAAGCCTCCCGCAGGCACGTCCTCAGCGTCTGGCCCCAGGGCCACACGGCTGGGCACTAAGATTGTGGTCTACGGCCCCCAAGACAATAGCTCTTCTCAAGGTCCCACCAGCGGTGCTCTCTCTCTCTCTCTCTCTCTCTCTCTCTCTCTCTCTCTCTCTCTCTCTCTCTCTTTTTCTTGCTTGCACGACCTTCCATTCCATTGTCTTGGTCGAGAAGCTGTGTCACACACACCCATGCTCGGTTTTCTGTATTTCCCGCCACGCCATAATTGTGCTATAAAGCATGGAGAATGTGTGTATGCATGGCTTTGTGCGTTGTTCTCATGTGTTGTGATATGGAATGTGTCTTCGGCATTTTTGTTGAAATTAACCGTTTCCATTTCCTCCTAACGAGGGGGAAGTGCTCACTGTGGTCCTTCACATGTCTTTTAATCTTTCTTCGTCAAGGGCTATAAAGGGAAAATAGCAGTTTGATTGGTTGAGTCAATTAATTGTATTTTGTGGTAGAAGAGATCCATGTTCTACTGTTTCAATAATATACATATATCTCTATTAGACTTGGGGGGGGGGGGGGGGGGGGTTGCAAAAGCCTTTCTGCAAGTCAATCGACCCTTTCGCTGGATAAACACAGGTGTCACTCATGACAAGGGTCCGCTCTTTTTATGTAAGGTAACAAGATAACACACATTGACCATTGCTGGTGCTTTGACACACATACATGAAACACCTGCCTCCCTCCCTAGCCAATGTTAGTGTTGGGTTGTGGTTGCTGCTAGGACACCAAACAACATTAACCTCCGCATAAAATCAACATAACCGCATGAAGTTACTTTGTATCGTATTGCCGGGGGACTATTTTCATAGCTGGATAGCAAGTTGAGAACTTTATGGCCCTGTGAAGATTTGTATTACAGCCAGGTGTGTGTGTGTGTGTGGTGTGGAAACTAATATGTCTTCCTTGCACCTGTGTCCGTGCATCCTCCTGGTGTCAGCAGTGCGCAGTAAAGCGGGCCACGGAGAGAAGACGAGGGAGAGCTCCAGCCAGAGGGTGCAGCGCCCTCCCAGCGCCACCAGGGGGCAGAAGACCAAAAGCTCCGGCAGCAGCAGCTCCTCTTCACAGATGGCCTCCAATTAAAGAATCGTCCCAGAAAGGCTTCATTGTACCTGTATTTATGATTGTGTCCTTATGGTTCACCCTCTTGGAGATGGTTCAAATGTTTTTTTTCATATGTGCCCATTTATCTTGAGCATTTTTTTTTTTAACGCTACAGTTGTAGGCTAATCCATATTAACATTTGATTATTTTTCTAATTGTTTCTTTTTGTAATATAATGTTTAGCCCTAATTGTGCATGTTTTTCCACATATTTTTTTTTGTAATATATTGGTATGACGTAGATGGGCCGAAATAAATATTCTCATACATTGCATTTGGCATAACTGGTCATTCATTACTTTAAAATTCAGTTGATAAAACGATTGATTTAAGTTCAGGGAGAAAAGGACTCCAGTTACAAAGCACACTGGTAGAAAAAAAATAAAAATAAAAAAAATCTGAAAGCAAATTGAAAAAGGGGCCAACGGTTCAATATGATGAATGCATTTCTAAATGATCCATTTACCAATATGAATGCGCAGAGGCCTGTTTACCGTCAGAAGAAATGACCCCGATGTGGGCCTTACACAGAGGTATGGCCGTTCGTACCCACACCATGTCACCACACGTTGAAATGAAACATATTTGTAGGACCCTAATTAACAAACCCATGTGCGTGCGTGTGCGCATGCGCGCGTGTGAAACTGTCACGCGTGAACTCTGCGGCGTCGGTGGGGACTTTATGTCTCCGCCTGCAGGCCCTTTATGTGGCCGTTTGTCCTGTTTATGTGTCCCTGCCTCTTCTCGCCTCTTTTCTTTCTTTCTCTTTTTTTGTGTGTGTGTTGCACTCCGCATCGATAGCGGTGTGCCGGTAATTGATGGCGCCATATCGCTGTGGTGTAGCAGGTTTAATGGGGCTTGACAGAGCAAGGGAAAGCACCGCGCCAACCAGGAAGCCAATTTAACCCTTTCTCTCTCTCTCACACACACACACACACACACACACACACACACACACACACACCCCTGCACCCCCCCCCCACCACCACACACGCACACGCACACACACACAACCACATTTCATCCTTTCATCGACGGCTTTTTTTTGTTGGTTTTGATTATGTGAATACATATAAGGCCCCTGAAACAAACCCTTGTCGTGAATTCCCCATGTGAACACACATTGGTCATTGAAAAAAAAAAAAACACGACTCAACTGCCTGTTGACTCGGTTTACCGTTTGAAATTTGTATTTTTAGCTTTTTTGTTTTTAGTTTTTTTTTAGTTCGTTTTTTTCTCTGTTGCAACCCCTCGTCCCCCTTTAATACATGTGCGTGAATTAATAATTGAGTTATTGCTCCCAGACTGCAGTGTGCGTGGATAACCTAGAGGGGGCAGTGTGGCTCCAAGATTCCGGGGCTTTCCCCTTTTTGAGTCCCGCAACAGTGGTGGCTCCTATATAGCACTGGGATGGGGGGTGTAATACTGTGAGGGGCATTTCAAAATCTGCAATGGACTTGTTCCTGCAAAAAAAAAAAGAACAGATACACTTCATTCAGGCCTACACACACACACACACACACACACACACACACACACACACACACACACACACACACACACACACACACACACACACACACACACACACACACACAGTAATGTGCATTTGTGTGCACACATCTGTGCATGTAAGCACTGTATGCACCATTAATCAATAGAGTCAATGAAATTATGCCATTGTGTGTGAAGGCAAGGCGAATGGCACACTGAAGAACGAGCTAGTCAAAGCTGTTGGCAAATCATTAATGTTGTGGGTCTAAAACCAGATTCTCACACGATCTCTCTCTCCCTCTCTCTCTCTCTCCCTCCCCCCCCCCTCTCTCTCTCTCTCTCTCTCTCTCTCTCTCTCTCTCTCTCTCTCTCTCTCCCCCCCTCTCTCTCTCTCTCTCTCTCTCTCTCTCTCTCTCTCTCTCTCTCTCTCTCTCTCTCTCTCCCCCCCTCTCTCTCTCTCTCTCTCTCGCCCTCTCCCTGTTGTAAGCTGTTCCCAGGTGACAAAAAGCAAGGGGACCTATTTTAAGAGCAGATATCACACCTCACGTTCTTTCTCCCAGCACCATCTTTCTCAATTCCCCTTCCTCAGTGTGAGGAGTTGGGTGTCGTGAGGGAATATGGCCCCCTTTTCTCTCCCCCCCCCCCTCTCTCTCTCTCTCTCTAGTCTCTCCCTTTCTCTTTCTCCTTTCGCTGTATACCTTTATGTTCCCCACATGAGGATTTTCATACTCGTTTTCACATTCTCTTTCTCATTCACTTTCTATCTCCCTCTCTCTCTCCCCCCCCCTCTCTCTGTCTGCCTGTCTGTCTGTCTGTCTGACTGTCTGTCTGTCTGTCTGTCTGTCTCTGTCTGTCTGTCTCTCTCTCTCTCTCTAGTCTCTCCCTTTCTCTTTCTCCTTTCGCTGTATACCTTTATGTTCCCCATGTTTGGGTTGTAAATGTGTTGTGGATTTTCATACTCGTTTTCACATTCTCTTTTCTTTCTCGTTCACTTTCTATCTCCCTCTCTCTCTCTTTCCCCCCCCCCCTCTCTCTCTCTCTCTCTCTCTCTCTCTCTCTCTCTCTCTCTCTCTCTCTCTCTCTCTCTCTCTCTCTCTCTCTCTCCCACTCTCCCATCAGCCTCCTCTCTCCAGGCTCGCCGTAGATTGGCTATTTCCTGCACGCGCTCAGTAGAGCCCTTATCAGAGGTAGAGGGCTGATTGTTGGTCTGTCTCTCAGACTGATTGACAGTTGGAGCTTTGCAGCTGAAATGCGTGATTTGGTCAATGTTTGTCTGTGGGGTCCTTATCTCCACACCTTATATTAACTGACGTGACAGGATGTGTGGGCAGTTTCTCTACGTCCTAAACCCCTTTCCCGCCACAGACGTGCATGCGCGCACACACACACACACACACACCACACAAATCCATCAAAACACACACACACACACACACACACAAATCCATCAAAACACACAGATACACACATGCACACACACGCACATGCACACACACACACACACACACACACACACACACACACACATCCATCAAAAAACACACATACACACAACACACAAATCAATCACCCCCCCCCCCCCCCCCCCCCACACACACACACACACACATACAACACAACACACAAATCCATCAAAACACACACACACACACACACACACACACACACACACCAAAAGGCCTAAACAGACTCAACAACTTAACAACTTTCTAAGCTCACAGTTCAACTCCCCGCAGAAGTTTCTCGGGGCACGTTGGTCCCCCTTATATATATTCAGCGACTTGCGTCTTCGTTTTCTTCTCACCAGCGAGTTCACGTCGGACCGTGACGCGTCAAGAAAACACCGCTATTTCCAGCGCTCTCTGATCACGTGTCTCGGTGAGATTTTGTCGAGTCTCGTGTCACGAGACAACCGCGGCGGAGGAGGTAAACACGGCCTCCTAAGCTTTATTTATTTATTCATTCATTCACTTTATTAGCAAGACGCAGTTTGTTCCGTCTGTTAATGGCAGCTGTGGGGAACCACAGAGTTCACACTCACTTGGTTCCCTATTGTGCAGCAGGCTGTCAGGTTACACATGCTCGCACACGCACACTCACACGTAGCCTACACACATGCACACACGTGCAGACATGTAACACACGTGCATGCACATAAACACATATTATCTACACACGCTTGCCTGTTTTGTTCCCTGGAAAGCATCATTACAGTGAAATCTTTCTGGAACTGTCCAGGAATCTTCTAACCCATAATATTATGCACAGCAGCAGACGAGGTGCAGTCATCTGATCTCAAAGTTGTTTTGAATCAAAATGTAATTTGGAATCAGGCGTCCTATATATATATATATATATATATATATATATATATATATATATATATATATATATATATATATATATATATATATATATATATATATATACATACATATACATACATATACATACATATACATATACTGTATATATAGAGACATAGTCGGCATGTCATAAAGTATGAATTGCTAATTAAACGCCAAAGTATAAACAAGGAAGACAATGGGGTTTTAATAATTTGCCAATTAAAAGGCCTTTCTAGGGGTGTTCTGCTGCATGTGTGTGCTCCACATTTAGTTTAATTAACTGAGAATAATAGTCTATCTTTATCCCTGTAGTAGTATATCATGCGTTCACCTCCTTTGGTGAAAAAAAAGGTAAAAAAGTAAAAAGTAAGAACAAGCAGAAACTGTGGAGATTTTAATTGCCTTTAATTATGCATATTTAATTAATATATCTTACTTTTTTTTTTGCTTCATTGTTTGAACTTTTACACCTGTTGGGATCCAAGCATTTCATAGCCTTCCTTTTGAGAACAAACCCGTTTTTTTTTTTTGCTGGATGTACGTCAACACTTTGCCAAAGCAAACAACATCAATTAGGGGGACAAATGAAATTTTATTGCTTTTTGTTTTGATTCTAATTATTTGTTATTCAAATGTCTGCATTGTGTGGATAATGAGATGCGTAACATGTAGGTGTGCCGCATCCTGGGTGTGTGTGTGTGCGTGCCCCTTGGTTGTGCCCAGTGCCAGCAGACGCAGCAGGTACTTCCTGTCGTCCCGCTGGGGGTTTCTTCCCCCCCCCCGAGGATTGCATTGGAAGATGGTGATGTCATGTCATGACATTGCTGGGAGGCCTTGACAGCAGCTTGGCCGGTTTTGCATACGTGTGCATGTAAAGATCATGCATTTTCTCTATAGCACATTATTTCCATGTGATGTCGCATTTGAATATGTGGAACATGGTGTGTGTGTGTGTGTGTGTCTGTGCAAGTCTCGGTGTGTGTATTGGTGTGTGTGTGTGTGTGTGTGTATCGTTGTGTATGTGTGTGTATTTGTGTATCGTTGTGTATGTATGTATGTGTGTGTGTGTATGAGTATCGGTGTGTGTGTGTGTGCGTATATTGTTGTGTATATATGTGCATCGTTTTATGTGTGTGTGTGTGTCTGTTTTTATTTGTGTATCGGTGTGTGTGTGTGTGTGTGTGTGTGAGTGTTGCATCAGGGTCCACATGCACACTGACAGGCTGCTGTGTTGCATGTCCATTGTGTGGCTCTCATACACTGAGGTGCTGGAAATGTGCCAACTGCAACCTTTTGTGCTTGCTCTGAATAGAATGAAAGGCCCTGTCACGTGCACACACATGCACGTGCACGCACACACACACACGCGCGCGCACACACACACATGCACACGCAGACGCACACATGCACACACATACACACACACACACACACGCACACATACGCACACATGCACATCTGACCTGTGTATCTGACCGTTGATCCATATGGTAAAAAAACACATAACAATTTGCATATTAATAGCTTTATAACAATCATATATGTGGTCTGGTTTAAAGGAGATTTCTACCCATGATAGTTAGCATGTGCAGCATGTTGTTTTGCTACGTGTCTCCCTCCTCTACTACAGACCTGATCTCTGTCCCCCCACACTCCCCCCCCCCCCCCACCCCCTCACATATTTCTTCTTCCACCTTTTCCTCTGCTGTCTCTTCTTGCTGCTGTAACTCCTGTATATTTTCTCATTCCCTATATCTCTGCACACCCTGCCACCAACCCCCCACCCACCCACCCACCCACCCACCCCGCCTCCACCCACCTACCAAACCAGCCCCCCGGTTGCACCACGCTCCCCCTCTATACACAACCCCCCCACCCTTCTTTCCCTCCCTACATCTCTCTCCTTCTCTTCCTCCCTCCATCGCTCTCCTTCTCTCCATCACTCTCTCCCTCCCTCCGTCTATCCCTCTCCCTCCATCTCTCCATCTCTTCTCTCCATCTCTCCGTCCCTCTCTCCCCCTCGCCCCCTCGCCCTCTCTCCCTCTCTCCTTCTCTCCTTCTCTCCCTCTCACCCTCTCACCTTCTCTCCCGCTCTCCTTCTCTCCTTCTCTCCCTCTCTCCCTCTCACCTTCTCTCCCTCTCACCCTCTCTCCTTCTCTCCCGCTCTCCTTCTCTCCTTCTCTCCCTCTCTCTCTCCCTCTCTCCCTCTCTCCTTCTCTCACTCTCTCCCTCTCTCTTTTCCCCTGGCAGCCCGATGATTGACACTTACAAATTGCCCGGCGGCGGTGGCATTGTGTGTGACCCCGCTCTCTCATCTCCAGCCCAGCGCCGTTTTGTCATCTAATTACTGTGAATCCCCGGCCTGCTCCCCACTGCTGCATTTTTAATGTGCTTGCCTGTGCCTGCACTCTCTCTCCCCCTCTCTCTCTTCCCCCTCTCTATCTCTCTCTCTCTCCCCCCCACTCTCTCTCTCCCTCAATCTCTCTCTCTCTGATTTTCTAACTGTCTTTCTCTAGCTGTCACTCTCTCTTTCTCCTTTTTTTTCTCTTTTTCTCACTCACTCGTTCACTCACTCACTCACTCACTCACCCACTCATCAAAAACAACATCTAGATAAACAACCACCCCTCTACCTTAAGCTATACCCTTTTGTGGCGCCTGCAGCTCAGCCATAATACCGCCAGTATTATACAACGGGCACATGTCTATTACCTTTAAGGGTGTCTATCTATTACCTTTCATACACACTCGTCATGTTATCCAATCCCCCGGCCGTCCTATAATTTGCCTCCTCCAGCCTACTTTCCCATGTCAACTCCGGGCTGTTTTTCTCTCCAACACCGATACCGATTGGCTGGAGTCTGTCCCTATCAATCTCTTCATATGAAGAGTTGGAAGAGATGTTTTATTTTTATTTTTGTTTAATAAAAATTAAATTATTATTATTTTTAGTTTGTCCAGTGAAGATGACCAGTAAGCACAATGATTTTTTATCTTACATTTTTTCATATGGAGCACTATTAATGTACGTTTGATTATTCCTGGGCCTCCATAACTTTATAATGAAATTGCGTAGGTTTACAGTCAAAAGTGTTGTTTTAATTGATTTGCTTTTATTTAGTTTAATTTTTTTTAAACTAAATAAAGTTTAATTGTTTCAGTAGGATTCTAATGAGTGTTTGTTGTTTTCATTGAACGAATGAACGCACAATTCGCAAAGGATCAACAAAACTATCTCAAATTAAGAAAAAACTAACTGTGAGTCTGTGTCTATGTGCTGAATGCAGACAGCATAACATTCATTTTTAAGTGGTTTGTTATGTGAGGGGGATGCCTACTCAATATTATTGTCCTTTCATAAGTCACTTTTATATAAATTATATAGGTATAATGACATATCAGATGAACAACAGGCTGTTGTGTGGGTGTGTGATTGATTCAAATTAAGATACTATATGAAGATGATTATATACACTTTCAAGAGATCAATCAATAATTAACTCTACAATAAACTGTGTTGTTTTTATTTGTATTACCTAGATTAAGTGCTAGTTTAGCATGTGGGATGAAAGGAAAAAGGTGTTAACACACGCATGAGTTAAACAACAATTGTGTGTAGGTTTATACATGCCTGTCTTGCTTATGTGCATGTACTTGTGTGTGTGTGTTGTGATTGCATGTATGTGCGTGTCTTTGTTGGCGTATATGTGAGTGTGTCTGTGTGTGTGTCGTGCTTGTCTGAGTGTGTGTGCCTGTTTGCGTATTCATGTGTGTGTGTGTGTGTGTGTGTGTTTGTGTGTTTGTTCCTGCATTTGCGCTATAGACTCCATAGCTGCCCCAGCCAGACTGCGCTCCCCCACCGCTCGCCGTCTTCCAGCTAGGAGTCAGCCGAGCGTAGCGCTGCTGCAGCAACACCAGCACGCCACACAGGGGCACGGAAAGCACAGCCGCCACGTGTTAAACATCATGGTAAAGATCATGGTAAATATCATGGTAAAGATCATAAGATCATGGTAAACATCATGGCTAAAATCATGGTACATCATGGTGAAAACCATGGTTCTTAACGGTAAAGCAATGGTGAAAATCATGCAAAGAAATCATGGTCAATATGGTAAACATCATGGCAAATATCATGGTAAAAATATCATGGGACACATGGCTAAAATCAAGGTACACCATAATAGATATTATGGTAAACATCATGGTAAATATCATGCACATATTGTAAATATCATGGTAAACATCATGGTAAACAATAAACATCATGGCACTAAACATCATGGTAAACATGGTGAAAATCATGGTCAATATGGTAAACATCATGATAAATAGTGCGGCACATAGCTGAAAAATGAATAAATGTCTCCATCGTATTAATAATACACGTCACACACGATAGGCCTTCACGTCAACGTTCCCATAAATGACTCCCTATGGTGCGAGTACGGCGTGGCGGCTCACGCTTGCAGGGGAAGGCGCACGTCGCCGTGTACCCGCTAGGCCTATCGCCACCGCCGCTGCTGCGGCTCCTCCTGCGGCCTTGTGGGATAGCTGCGGGGCGTGGCAGGCTTCAACATGACCTCATTACCTTGTCATGAGTTGGGAGAAATATTGGGCTCTGGAGAGAGAAGCTCAGGGAGGTGGACTGAAAAGAAAAAGAAGAGAGAAGGGGAGAGGGGTGGAGAGGCGGAGAGAGAGAGAGAGAGAGAGAGGGGGGGGGGGGGAGAGAGAGAGAGGGGGGGGGGGGGAGAGAGAGAGAGAGGGGGGGGGGAGAGAGAGAGGGAGAGAGAGAGAGAGAGGGAGAGGGGGGGAGAGAGAGAGAGGGAGAGGGAGGGAGGGAGAGAGAGAGAGAGAGAGAGAGAGAGAGAAGGAGGGGTAGAGAGGCGGAGAGGGACAGAGAATTGACAGATGAGACACGGATGGGAGCCAAAAGAGGAGGGTGAATGAGTGATGCAAAAGAAAAGGGAGTGAAATTGAGTAATTGCGAGAGAAAAGAAGGAGAGACGTTGGCAAAGCACGAAAAAAAAGAGGAAGGCGGGGAGGGGGAAAGAGAGAGAGAGAGAGGGAGAGGCGAAACTAATGGTCGCGCCTGGAGAGATCGCAGTCAATCAGTCATCTTTAAACAAAAGCACCGCACCCAGGAGGATGTTTAAGAAGTGCTTATTTAATTAAAAGTCCCTTAGCCCATATTTATGGGCCATCCTTCCTTCAAATATTAACCTTACGGGTCCTAGGAGGCTCGCTACTGTTTAGCCCCGTGCCCACGGAGCATTCAAGAATGTCAGTGCGCCTCAGTGATGTCTCTCTATCTATATACAATCTTTATATAGGCTAGATCTGAGCGTCTGTGATGCTTGGTGGAATCACATTGACACTGGAGGGAGAAGTGGGATATTTATCTCCTGTGCAAATACTTGCTTTTTTTTTTTTAATGCTGTAATGTGGTATGTTATGCGGTGTATAATATTATGTGTAGCCCCGCCCCCCACACACACACGCAACCCTAATCCTAACCCTAACCCTAACCCTACCCCCCCCCCCCCCAACCCTAACCCTAACCCACTGGAGGGAGAAGTGGGATATTTATTTCCTGTGCAAATACTTGCTTATTTTTTTTAATACTCTAATGTTGTGTGTTATGCGGTGTATATTATTATGTGTAGCCCCCCACCCCCCCCCCCCACACACACACAACCCCAACCCTAACCCTAAACCCCCCCCCCCCCCCAACCCTAACCCTAACCCACTGGAGGGAGAAGTGGGATATTTATTTCCTGTGCAAACACTTGTTTTTTTTTAATGCTCTAATATTGTGTGTTATACAGTGTATAACACCCGCCTCTGTAAACACTCGGCCTGTTTGTTTTCGCCTCCCACTATCAGGTCAACGTTTACAGTACACAGTCCTGGGGTAATGTATTCAGCAACTTGTTATCGCCCTCCGCTGTCGCTGCACGGAAGGGAAAAGAACCAAAAACATTGTCGATTGCAATGCGAGGGATATCGGAGAGATGCTTAAATCAACAAGACACTTCTACTACTCCCAAATCCTATCAGTGTTTCTATGAACCTTGAACAAATATCTGCCAGACAAGCGCCATTGCTGTAATCAGCAAATAAATCCCTCTTAAGTGCTTTTCTCTATGCATGTGTGTGTGTCACACACGTGTACAATGCAAATCGTATTTCTTGGTTGTTGATTTTTTTTGTGTGCATCTTCCCACTTCATGAAAGCCAACGCACGCCATAGCAGCGTGTCGCTGCCGCACACGGAGAGACACGCTGCGGAGCCACGGATCCGTTTCGAGCTCATTCATGTCGTCAAATGTTCTCACACTTCTTCGCGTGACAGACCGCGGGGAATATCATGGCCTCCAGAATTATCTTTATAATGAGGAATGGATCACACAGGGAGTATAGTCTCTCAGGATGTTCAGAAATACCTGCAAGACACAGAGACACTTTTAAAAGCCGTGCATACTTTACACAACTGCTGTTGTGGAACTGCTTTACAAAACTTCTTTACAGAACACAGAACCACTCTACACTGTACAGAACGACTTTACAGAACGACTTTACAGAATTAACTTTACAGAACGACTTTACAGAACAACTTTACAGATTTAACTTTACAGAACAACTTTACAGATTTAACTTTACAGAACGACTTTACAGAATTAACTTTACAGAAAGACTTTACATAACGACTTTACATAACGACTTTACAGAATTAACTTTACAGAATGACTTTACAGAATGACTTTACAGAATTAACTTTACAGAACGACTTTACAGAATGACTTTACAGAACGACTTTACAGAATTAAATTCACAGAATGAACTTCACAGAAGGACTTTACAGAATTACTTTACAGAACGCCTTTACAGAATGACTTTACAGAATGACTTTATAGAACCACTTTACCAAACTACTTTACAGAACCACTGTACAGAACCTCTTTGTAGAACTACTTTACAAAATAACTTATAACTAATAACTATAACTATAAAATCATGTGAATAAACATAAGGCGTTAAATCAGAGAGAGCCTAGAGCCTAACTAAAAATAAAAATAAACAAGGCTGGAAATAAAGTTTAATTTTAGCTACCTTCCCATCTTCTCACACTTCCTTATTAAAGTTTTGTTATTTCAATTATCATTTCAATTATTTCAATTATTATATATATAAATTAAGTTAAATTAGCCCTGAATGTATCTTGTTCATCTAGAAAACTGGAGTGGTTTGTTTCATGTAGAAATGGAAAGAAATTGTACAATAATCTCATAAAATGTATGTATGTATGTATGTGTATCAGTTAGTATGTGTGTAGGTGTGTGTGTGTGTGTGTGTGTGTGTGTGTGTGTTTGCGAGTGTGTTAGTGCCTATGTTTCAGAGAACATCAGGGGGAAAAAGAGAGTGACAGAGAGAATGATAAAGAGAAAGAGAGAGAGAGAGCGAGAGAGAGAGAGAGAGAGAGAGAGAGAGAGAGAGAGAGAGAGAGAGAGAGAGAGAGAGGTTATCGCTGGAGAGCGTGAAGACAATAATGCAAACTGACACTTTAGAAATGAGATGCTGGTTGCCTTGGCAACAGGCCCAAGGCTGGGGGCTTCGGGAAGGGGTGAGAACGGGTTGAGCATAGAGCGATATAGAGACTCAATTATATTTGATTAGAACCGCAATCATTAAAAAGAGCACAGAAAAAGGCCCTTTTTCGGGTGAAGCATTCTGCATTCCTAAAAAGAGAGATAGATGTTCCCTCTCTATGGTGTGATGCTGTACATACCGCCCCCCCCGCCCCGCCCCCGTCCCATCCACCACGGGTTAAAGTAAAGTAACTTTTTTACTGCAGGTGTTGTGAAGTCACCTGTTTCAAGCCATTGAAAACACAAGCACAAACAACATGTACTTGTGTTTGAACAGGGCGACTGGTAGTCACCGGTGGACTGGAGGTAACTCGTCGTCACTAATTTGCTAACTCGTTTTATCAGCTCAGGTTTGACACCTTTCCATTGAATGACAAAAGGTGGTGATGGCAGCAACCAAGGCCAATGGTTCAATAGAGTGGATATTTACGTTTCAGAATGAATGGGCTAATGTGGAGCTTCTTGACACACACACACGTACGCACGCATGCAGGCACACACACACATTTAAAAGCACAAAAAAGATCAATGGTTTTAATTTTTTTTATGAGAATATTTGTCATGCCTTGACAAAGACATCGGTTATTTTAAATGAAGTGAAAGTGAAAGTAGGAGTGGGTCTGTGAGAAGGTACCTCTAGCTAGAGTGCTGACCATTACCTATACTGTGTGCTCATTGATGTTATTATTAGGGCTTGTACATGGTGACGTCACAACGCAATGACCACCTCCATTTTGGAAGCATAGGAGCATTGCAATGTTAGTTATTGTGTTGGTAGTCATGTTTTTTTTTGGTCATTGTTTAGTAATTCATGTTGAAATGATTTGTCTAAGGTATTTTTACGTTGTTATTTACAATTTGACAGTTTACCACAACTCTCTTGAGTCCTCTCAAAATCCCATGCTGCATTGTGATGTACCTACAAGCCCTATATTTTGCTCCTTCTTGCTCACCTCCTTCTGCTCCTGTGTTCTCCTCGTCTCACCTCTAGATGGTTACTATTTACTGCCGCTGTGGCAGCTCGAGGTGCTTCGTGATGCAGTTGACCGTGGTTAAAACCACAACAACAAGGCGTGATCACGGGTTTCCTGTACAGTACGGGGCTGTGGAAATTAACTGAAGATGTTATTTATTAATAACAAAATGACATGATAATGTATTCGGCAACGCCTCTCACAGGTTCAGTTGATACCAGTGTAGAGGATGTATCTATGCTAACGATTTACACCATTCTCATTACTTGCCTCCATTGTTATTATCAAATTATCAATCAGTGGTCTGGGCCGGAAAATGTCGCTTATTTTCAAATCCCAATGTTAACAGCTATGCCTCAAGACATGTATCTGAATTTGCTCCGAGTCGCTTTGGATAAAAGTGTCTGATAAATGAGTTATTGATAAATATGAGCAAACATTGGTATACTGGTTTATTGAGGTGTGTTAACGGTTTGTTGCAGTCTTATACGTTTCCTGTAGCCTTGTGAGACCATCCAGATATTTATGTTTGCCTTTGGCAATGAATATCGGTCTGGCCTCGGCTGGGCAGTGCTTGATTTTCAAATATGGGCTCGGCCTTGCGTTGTTCAAAAAAACGCAGCCAATCAGTGTGATGCTCGTGCTATCTTCGCTCTTGTCAAAACCGGTTGGAAGCTAAGCAAAAACATTTGACTCTGAGAAAAGCTTTCTGTGCAGATTTCTGTTCATCTTTTGACATCTACAGTCTAGTTCGGATGAAAACTGTTTTGATTGCAACACTTTCCTTGGGCGCCGCCGTTGTTTTGTTTTTTTCCCGGCAGACTGCGGGGTCCTTGTTTATCATGAACTGAAACTCCTCCCACCAGCGCTGATTGGTCCTAGCATTTTACACTTTTGGAAAAGGCTTTCAATGGGGTCAAGGCCAGACTGCTCTGCAGAGAGAAACAGAATGTGAACTCTCAAGGTCAGGAAGGTCTCGCGAGGCTAGGATTCCTGTTGTGTCTGACAAATATTTACTTCTGTTCAAGGGGCCAGCATCAGGATAAATATGTTTCATTGTCAAATAAATAAATACAACTAATTTGACCTGCTTTCTATTCGGGGTCATTACATGTTTCACAAGGGCAGATCCGGAGAATATTTGATTCCTCTGGGCTGAAATAGATGACTTGGTATAGTTTAGGTAATATCTAATATCTATTATACCATTGCCCAGGTGAATACTCGATTTTGATTGGCTGGAGGGGTGTTGATTAGCTTTCGATAACTGCACGGCTATGACATGATCGTAACATAAGTCTTATCACCAGTCTCAAAATTAATGCGTAAACGAAACGTTAATAA
>JAOPHQ010005787.1:25000-32500 GCA_030340625.1 Merluccius polli | reverse complement strand
ACACACACACACACACACACACACACACACACCACCACACACACAAAACATACACACACACACACACACATAGAACTAGACACACACACACACACCCATGTATAGCCAAACACACACACACACACACACACATGCAAACACACACACACACACACACACACACACACACACACACACACTCACACACACACACACACACACACACACACACACACACACACACACACACACACACACACACACACACACACACACACACACACACACACACATACAGTCAGTCAGTGGTTTGCCGGCACAGCAGTGCAGACACTTCAGCATAGCAAAATGCCACTTGAGTGTCTGAAAAGGTTTTAAATGGGGCACACTACCCAAAGAGGGGTGGGAAGCGGAAGAGAAAGGGGGGGAGGAGAAGGAGGGAGACGTGTAAATGCAGACACAGGTGATTGACATTCTCCTCCTAGTTTGCACTTCGTCATACCGGCGTAAAATTTGGAGACCTAACCAACATTTTTCTTTGTGCGATTTTCCTTGTTATGATGTTCATGCCTGGTCTAGGTATTTATGGTGTGTGTGACATCGTTGTCCATAACTTATCTCATGTAACAAATACATTGGCGATCTGTTGGAGTAGCAGCGGAGTACGGCTGGAGGAGTCTCGTTCGTTGATAGTGACGTTGAAAGTGAGTTTTCCCCCTCCTCATCTCTAATGACTTCTTTGATGGATGACACTCATTCCATCACACCCCCCCACCGCTCCTCTCTGCTCCCACCCACACCACCCTATAAATTTCCTCCCATATTAAGATGCAGTATTAAAACCATGCAACGTGTTAGGGCTCTCATTTAAAATTAATAAGTGGTAATTAATTATAGGGGGTAGGTGGGTGGGTGGGGATGGGGGTGGGGGTGGATGATCTGATGAGGAAATCGAAAAGGCTGGCAGGATCAGAAATGAAAAAAAAATGCGATGAGAGCAAATGGCTACAATGCCGAAGATGCAAACTGATGATGAGGATGATTTACATCACATTCTGAATCTACTTTTTTTCCCCTAAAATATTTTTTGTATTTGAATAAAATATAAAATATTGAATACAGATATTTTTATTGTATGCTAAATGACGTATGATAGAAAACACAAACTGTTTTCAAGCCATAACGCTACTTTGCTAACTGGCTGCACATCTGTCGAGCTTAGGTTTTTATCTCAAATCTTTAATAATAATTGTCCTGAGTTGTTTAAAAACTTAAGCAATCATCGTAAAAAAAACAAAACAAACGCCCACCACAATAAACTTTTGCAGATGATATAAAACCATTAAGCTCACACTGTTCATAATAACCTTTACAAAACAAAGTCCTACATTATTTTAGTTACTAAGTAGTAGCAGGTTAATTTCGTGTCCCAAGCTTTTCAGTAGATGGGAAGAAAACAACATCATGTGCAGCGTATTGACTTAGAAATAAGAAGTTATTTAAAACCAGCCACGCACGGCAATATCTATGAATACTAAACATCTCATCAATTTGGTTGATCACAAAGTGCAACGGATGCCACAAAAGTGGGATCTCATGAGTCTCTATGTTGAGAAAGAAATTAAAATGTGTACTGCTCTATGAAGTTTATGCGTCTTGAGACTATAGGGCTTGTTCATCGTGACGTCACATCGCAACAACCGCCTCCATTTTGGAAGCATAGGAGCATTGTAATGTTAGTTATTGTATTGGGAGACATTGTCGTGTTTGAAACCGCCACAGCGTTTCTCATGCGAGACGTGGCGAAACAAAGTTTTCATTAGCCGAGGTTACGGTATATTTATGTTGATTTAGGATTTTACAGTATGACAACGCTCTCTAGTCCTCTCTCAATATGGCGGAGTTTGAAAACTCCCATGATGCATTCTGATGTACAAGCCCTATTAGGCTGCTATTATTACACACATGTTATGACATGCTTCCATCATTTTGGGGTTCCTCTCAGTAACCATGGTGTCTCCAGCTCCTGTGAGTGAACATGTGGTAGTCAGCGTGTGTGTGTGTGTGTGTGTGTGGGTGTATCTACGTGTGTGTGTGTGTGTGTGTGTGTGTGTGTGTGGGGGGGGGGGGGCTAGTTAACACTTTCCACGAGTCAAACTCACATCACCAAAGCAAGGGCATCGGGGTGCAATCAACACAGACCCCACCACACGCAAACAAGCTAACACATAAGGGAGCCAAGACGGTAAACACAAAACATATGACACACGCGTTGATGAACAATCATTTCCTGTAAAGGACACTTTGACAGCGTAGTATTCGATTTAATGGAGCATGATCACAGGAAGACACACGTTTACCAAGCATCTTCCATGAGACAATGAATGTTCAGGACTTGTAGTCACATTGTAGGAACTCATGGTCTAAACTATTTAGGTGAGATGTAAGGAAGCAAAAGATAAAACCAAAAGGGCTTCTCATGGTCTAGACAGGGAGGCTAGTTAGTTAGGAGCCTAAACTATAACAACACACCTTTCAATTGTGGAGCGCTATCTCTAGGTGCAAGGAGAATGTATACAAGTATGTTAAATTAATTAGCAATAAAGTACATAATATTGATAATAATAATATTGTTAGGATGCATTTTTCCATGAAACGCACTCACACACAACAGCAACCGCACTAACACACACACTCACTCACACACAGACACACACACACACATTCACATACACGTGCGCACACACACACATTCACAGTGACGTGCACACACACACTCACAGGGATGGACACACATACACATTTACAGGGACACACACATGCACTCTCACACACACACACACACACACACACACACACACGCACACACACACACACGCACACACACACACACTCACACACACACACACACACGCACACACACACACACACACACACACACACACACACACACGCACTCACACGCACACACACACACACACACACACACACACACACACACACACACACACACACACACACACACACACACTCACACTCACACACACACACTCACACGTTCTCATAACTCATAACTTCTCTGTTCAATCTCGGGCCCCCCCCCCCCTGTGGAGCCAGCCCCTGGCCAGACCCTTAGTGTCTGACACCTCGCTCCCAAATCCAGAGGCTGAGGCGGACACAATTGGAAGGAGAAAAGGAAAAAAAGAGGTAAGGAGGCGAGGAAGGAGGAAAGGAAGGAGGAGAGGAAGGAGGACGCATGACAAGGTGTTAACACTCTTTTCAACACCACAGCCCCCTCTGATGGAAAAAAAACGTGCTGGGAGCTATCTAATTTTAAAGGTCTTTGTGTGTGTGTGTGTGTGTGTGTGTGTGCATGCACGCACACGTGTGTGTGTTAGTGTGTGCCCGCGCGTGCCCGCGCTTGTGTGTGTGTGCATGTCTGTGTTTCATGTTGCTTTGTGTGTATTTCATTGTCTCCTGGTGTGTGCATTATTGTGTGTGTGTTTGTGTGTATATATCTGTGTGTCTGTGCTTAATGTGTGTCAGTTTGTGTGTCTGCCATTGTCTCCTAATGTGTTCATTCTTGTGTGTGTGTGTGTGCACGGGCACGTGCGTGTGTCGTCTCTTTGTGTGTTCCTCAATGCGAGGCACACTGAGCAGCATATTCCTATATCAAGGTCTGCTCTTTGCTGTATTTATTTCAATCAAAAGGACATCTAGCTCTCTGAGTCTTAACCGTTGCAGGTTCCACAAGCAGTTGTTTTGGTTCCTTTGGCCCTTCCTGTCTCAAAACTTAAGCAGCTCCTTCCCCCTCTCTCTCTGTCTCTCTGTCTCACTCTCTCTCTCGTCTGTCAGCCTGTTCGTCTCACACGTCTGTCCAAGCTGTAAAAGACGAGGACTTCATTTTGTAATGAGAGTGGAATCTCTGTGGAGGCGATGTGGTTCTGTTGGTGTTTGGAGAGAGAGAGAGAGAGAGAGAGAGACAGAGAGAGACAGAGAGAGACAGAGAGAGACAGAGAGAGCGAGAAGCAGGTGGATGGGGAGGTGAGAGTGTGTGTGTGCATGCGTGCGTGCGTGCGTGTGTTTGTGTGTGTGTGTGTGTGTGTGTGTGTGTGAAATTCACGTTGATAAATCATCTGGTCAGTAGCGTTGTGCCTTTGTTTATCTCTGGCTGTCAGTGGAGTGTGGGGTCCGAGATACCGCTCACACACACACATACCGCTCACACACACACAGAGGTACGCACACACACACACACACACACGCACACACACACACACACACACACACACACACACACACACACACACACACACACACACACACACAGAGGCTGTAAAGGAGTGTTTTACCTTATAATCCCGCTTACCCCCCCCCCCCCCCCCCCCCCTCCCCTCCTGTCCCTGCCGCTGCCAGAGAGATATAAACCCCTCAATCCACACTCCTGCTCTGCCGCTCTGACCCACACAGCCCCCGCCCAGCCTGGACTCACTGATTACCAGTTGACTAATAGTCTTCAAAGTAGTAAAACAGCCCCCCCCCCCCCTCCTTCCATGCCCCCCCCCCCCCCAGCCCACCCACTCACCCACTCACCCCCGATTTCTAATTCACTCTCATTATTCTGATACTGTAAAACACACACACACACACATGCACACAAAAAACCTCATCCTCCTTTGGAGGTCTGTTGTTATTATTGTTATTACTATTATTATTATTATTATTATTATGCATTTGTCGCTGTTGTTCTGTTGGGTGAATGGAAATGAAAAATAGATAACATTTTTAAATTGTTTTTAAAGCGATAGCGGTAACCTTCCTGCTGTTATTTCAGAATCCAATTTCCTGTGAAATCCGAATTATGTCGCCGCTAAAAATCAGCCAATAAGAATCAGCCATTAAGAATCAGCCAGTAAGAATCAGCTGATCCAAAAGCGCCCGTCACATGATGCACTGTTGACAGGTGAGTAGTGGGTTTGGTCATTCCAATGGAAATCCTTTTCTTTTGTTGATATATCATTTTCGTTTGATTTTGGCCCATCAGTCATCTGAGATATCTTTAAGCTGGGAAAGGGAACACGTTGTGTTTGATAATGTGCATGGAAGTTGAATGCGAATCTCGTTTTTAATAATGTACTTAATACAGGTGAGCCAAAACTGCCGTATATACATAGCCTATTCAGTTAAGAAGCATAAGATTCAATTTCATGTACACACACTTCCAAGACATATATTGAATTACTATTGTAGTCACTTGGCATTCAAAATCTTTGAAATTATACTTAATTGAAATTCCTGTTTGCAGATCATGCTCTCTCCCTCAGCTATTTAAATGAAACATACACACACACACACACTTGCATGATCATGCCTTAGTCATTGTAATTACCTTGAACTAATTAATGAATAAATATTTATTAAAAATGCAATCGCACAAGACTCAAGATACTGAATGGACAGAAAATGGACAGAAAATACTTTGAGTACAAATAGCCAACACTGAACTTCCACTACTACTACCACTGCAAGCGGCTTGTACTTAAGGCAAGATTACAACATATGCCGCCAGCGTCGTTCCACACACATGTAACACTCTCAGACTTGTTTGACGATGTGTTTATTGTTCACGTGCCAGCTTTTTAACATTATGCAGTGTGCACATTTGCATGTGCTGTGTTTGTGTGTGTGTGTGTGTGTGTGTGTGTGAGAGACACATGCCTGTAAGAGTGTGCTCTTATACGCCTGCTGACATTTGGGAGTGTCACCGTGACATTGTAGACCTATTGAAAAGACATGAGTGTGTGTGTGGGTGTATGTCCGTTTGTGTGTGTGTGTGTGTGTGTGTGTGTCTGCGTGCATATATTCCTAGATGCGTGTGTGTGTGTGCATACATATGCATCTGTGTGCGCGCGCGCGTGCATGTGCCCGCGCATGTGTGTGTGTGCGCGCGCACGTGCGTGTGTGTGTGTGTGAGAGAAGCAGGCCAGTGGGAAGAGAGACAGATTGCGTTTTAACAGCCATCGCTGTCATCTCCCAACAGCTGTCCTCTTCCCATTCTCTATTCAGAGCCTGTGTTTGCATTGTGTCCCTCGTGACCTCCCTCCATAGACAGACTAGGGGGCGAGAGACACATAGAGAGAGAGAGAGAGAGAGAGAGAGAGAGAGAGAGAGAGAGAGAGAGAGAGAGAGAGAGAGAGAGAGAGAGAGAGAGAGAGAAAGAGCAAGAGAGACAGAGAGCGAGAGAGGGAGGGAGAGAGAGAGAGAGAGAGAGAGAGAGAGAGAGAGAGAGAGAGAGAGAGAGAGAGAGAGAAAGAGCAAGAGAGACAGAGAGCGAGAGAGGGAGGGAGAGAGAGAGAGAGAGAGAGAGGGAGGGAGGGAGAGAGAGGGAGAGAGAGAGAGACAGAGAGAGAGAGAGAGAGACAGAGAGAGAGACAGAGAGAGAGAGAGAGAGAGATGGGGAGAGGAATGAGGCAGAGCATGGCAGGCTCTCGTAGAAAATAAGGAGAGATGGAGAGAGTGAATATAGGGAAAATGTAAACATACAGAATAATGATAATAATGATAATAATGATAATAATAATAATAATAATAATAATAATAATAATAATAATAATAATAATAAGACCCTATTATATTTCTATGAACGCTGAACACTAAACAGAATGAAGGAACATTAAACACCCCAACAGTGTGGTCCCTGCACCTCTCTCTCTCTATTACATCACCGGCCAAATTCCTCTAATCCCATGCTGCCTCTTTTTCCTCTCCTCTTTCATCTCTCCATCCTCCTCTCTCCTGCAGACCTCCCCCCCCCCCCACACACCCACCCACCCCCCGCCCTCCCTCCACCCCCTCACTCCCATCGCGGGCTCTCTCTCCTCGCTCCGTTTCTCCCTCTCTCTAACCTCTCCATCACTTTTGCCCCCCACCCCCCCCTCCTCCACTCCCCTAACCGCCTCCGCCCCTCCATCACCCCCCCTCTCCACACCCCCGCCCCCCCCCCCCCCCTCCTCCTCCTCCTCCTCCTCCTCCCCACCCATGTTGTCTCTTATCAGGCAGGGGGGTTTGAAGGCAGATAAGGCCGCTATCTGCGGGTGCCAGGGCTTTGACACAACGCTCTAATGCATAATAAGTTCACTCATCTTTTAATCAATCCAGCCAAATGATGAATTTCTGAAGGGTTAACGGCCCAGTCGGTGGCAGGTTTTAGAGCTAAAAAACACACAGATAAGATGTGCCTGAGAATCCGTTGTGGTAGGGGTAGCAGGAGGGGATTTTGTACAGACAGGTATGCAAATCAGATGTGTTTCAGATGTCAGTTTCTTAGCAGATCTCAGGGAGACTATTCATAACATCTATTTCTGAATAATCTCCCTCTATGTCAGGGGGAGATATGTCAGACCCCCTAAATCTCCTATTGTAAATAGAATTAAATGTTGCCTTAAATCTTCCATACTGTGAGTATTAATTGCTTTTCTTTTTTTTTTTTGCACTGTTAAACTTGATCTGTAAAATGTGAGA